>JARQOD010002779.1:0-73273 GCA_033576555.1 Oophaga sylvatica | reverse complement strand
TTTCTGTCCCCAAGACTTTCCTTTTTCCTCTAACGGTCTCAAGCTTGCATTTGTAAACGTAAATTTTGGTTTTTCCTCTGTCAAGTCTGAAAACTGTTGCACACATGCGCCCCCCATATGGGTAATCTCTTTCCTGTTGAACAAAAAAAATTTCGGGGGATTCCGTAAACATTCATGATAGTTGTAAAATTTTTTGATTTGACTTTTGGTTTTTTTTTGTAAAAAATTTGGCAAAAATTTTAAAAATCTTCAATTTTTTAAAATTTTTTTATGCCAAAAACCCTTTCCCCGGCTGCGCCGTACTTTTGGTGCATGTATGTCTCCTCTTGAGTGGGCTCTGGGTTTTGAACAGTGACATGTCCCGGGGAAGCCAAGGTGGAATTGGATCCTTCAGCGGTTTTAAGCCATTAAATGTGCTGAAAAACTTTGACAGCGATTTAAGCCGCTTCCAAAAAAGGCACCGGAAATCCCATCGAGGGGCCCTTTCGTCACGGGCCCGTGGGTCACATGACAACCGAGGTCTAGCGCCCTAGTTTGTCAATACCAGATTTTAGAGGCGATGCCCCGGCGCTATAGCAAGTCGCAATTCTGATGCAGGGATCGTCATCGCTGGTGAGTGAATATGTTGGGGAAAAAAGTAGGAACAAAAATTCGGCAGAATTTGGTACATTCGATTTGTTTAGCATAACATGAGATTTTTTTTTTTAAAAGAGGAAAAAGTGGGAAAATTTTGAAAAAATTTAAAAAATCTCAATTCTGCTCATACAGGTGATTGATCATCATAGACAGAGCAAATATGTTCGGAAAATGATCACAACAAAATTCGCCAAGAAATATGGTTCATTCAGATTTTTTAATCGTAACACGAGCATTTTTTAAAAAAATCGGAAAAAAGGCAGTAACATTAAAAAAAAGATAGAATAAAAGGGGGCATTTCATGTGCCATGTTCATTAAAAAATTTTCACAGCGTGACAAAATTGAATGAATAAATAGTTGTATATGTAATAAAAAACATTTTTATATTAGTGTCATTTTGTTTAAAAATTCTTAGTAGAAGAAAAGCCGGAATTATCGCCTGTTTGTAAAATCACTGCAGTCCCGCAGGTTAGAAGACTGGTATATACTTAAAATTAAAAATAGTTTTGATGATATGCAGATGCTGTGAAAATTTTAAAGAGGGTTGCAGCTTTGGACATTATTTAATTATTAAGTTAGTTTTCTCAAAAAAATGGAGTGGGCCCCACTAATTTTTGTCTGCCGGGGAAAACCCATGGCTGGGGCCCCTTGTTTTCCCCGGGAAGGGGGGTAATACCCGGGGGTTCCCGGCTTTTAATATAGCTCACGCTGTTAATTCCCCTTTATGGCTATTAAAATTGGGGCCCCCCAAAATATGACTGGGGTTCCCCCCTTTTTAAAAATAGCAAAGGCTTGCAGACAGTGGGGTGATATTAATGCCTAGGAAAGGGCCATGGATATGTCCCCCCAGGCTAAAAAACATCAGCTTCAGCTGCTCCAGAAAGCCGTTCTTAAGATGTGCCAAGTTTGGAATTGCCTTTTTTTCCCACTTGCCTTTTGCGGGGTAATGGGGTGATAGTTGGGGGTTTGATGTCACTTTTGTATTGTCAAGTGCATCAAAACCCCGGGTTAGTAATTTGGAGAGGCGTCAATAAATGCCCATACTAAACCCTAGTTCAATTAGAAACACGACACCAGAAAAAAGTCCTTTATTGAAAGAAAAAAACGACTCCTTCAATTATTTGTAATGAGAAATTTCTCGGTGATCTCTGTTTTAAAGTTTACTAAGCTTGAACTGCGGTAACCTCATCTCTGCTTTTTCCCATGGTGCTGAGGTATGGCAGTTCAGCCCGGTTCGGAAGCAGACTCAGTGACCTGAGGTAAACCTCGATGAGGTAACCTCGTGATGTCACCGCTAGTTACTTAGGGTCTTGCAACAGCTCATTACCTGTGGTTCTCGCCTGGACGGTGCTCTTGGCACCTCCAGGTTGGGAAAAATATTATTCCTCCAAACATGGATTCAGGGGGACGCTGACTGACAGGTTTGGTCATTGTTGTTTATTTTATTTTAGTTTTTAAAAACAGGGAAGGGGGGCTTTGGTGGTTTGGAGTTAGGTGAGATAACGTGTTTGTTATTTTTTAAATAAAATAGAAAATGTGTTTTGTCTTTTATTTAAATAAAGGATTTATGCTGGTGTGTTTTTCATTTTACCTAAACTATAGGATTAGTAAGAGAAAGGGTTTTAGACCCTTCTCCACTACTAAGCCGGGGCTTGATGTCACGACAATCAAAGGTGACATCAACCCACAAATAGAACCCCCCTTGCCACTGCTACGGGCAAGTGGGAAGAGGCCAAGCAAAGAACCGAATTGGATACTAATGATTTTTCCTTTTTGGGCAGCTGCGGGTCTATTTTAGGTGGGGGAGCCTAATCCTGGGCCCCCTTTTCCAGCCTGATAATTCACCCCCCGTTGTGAGCTTTGCAAGGCTGGTTGTCAAAAATAGGGAACCCCACTCATTTTTTTAAATTTTTTATTTAAATGGCTGGGGCTCGTTATACCTATAACAAGCCTTGCTGAAGCTGCAGCTAAGTGTTGCAGCCCCCAGTGTGAGCTTTGATTGGCTGTTATCAAAAAATACAAAGAAACCCCGCCTTTTTTTTTTTTTACATTATTAATTTTAGCGACTTAATACCACAGCGGCCGCTGTGCTCTCCTGTAATTAAGCAGCAAATGTCGATAATGGGGCTGTAGTCCATCAGCTGCACTTTGTGCCAGTGGTTGATTTATACGATCACGCTGAGCGCTCATGCTGTTTTGGAAACGCTGGGAACCTGGTCTTGCCCAGCGGGGAGATTTCAGCGATTCAAAAGATACAAAGTTTTCCCTTGCTGTCAAACGGAAGGGGAAACACCGGCTTTTGTGTTTTTGTAGTTCGACTTATTGGGCGATTAATTTGACGATTTAATAGGCAAATTTAAAAAAATTCGGTGTCGTGGCCGTATGAACTTGAAATTTTTTGCTATCTCTAACATGCTGTATGTGCAGAGCCGATCGGGTTTTTGCAGCTTCAAGTCTTCTTTGGAGATATTGAAGCATGGCAAAAGTAAAAAAAATGCTTTTAAAAAAATTTAAAAAATATAAAAAGTTAAACACCCCCCTTTTGCCCCCACTAAAATTAAAACAAATAAAAAAATCAAAGTTTCACATATTTGGTATCCCAAGTTCGAATTGTGATCTACAATATAAAAAAGAATTAACTATTCACTAAATGGCGTAACAAGAAAAAAATTAAACGCCGGATTACGTTTTTTTTTGGTCGCGCACATTTCATTGAAATGCATTAAGGGGTTGTCACAAAGATCGTATCTGCATCAAAATATTTTTCATTAAAAATTCAGATCGGGACGCAAAAAATAACCCCTCACCCAGCCTCCAGACCATGAAAAATGGAACGTTGGGTATCGGAAAATGATACAACAATATGGTAAAAAAAAAATCCAAAAATTGTTGTAGAATTGTATTTTTTGCAATTTCACCGCACTTGGAATTTTTTTTCCTTTTTTTTGAGTATAAATATGGTTAAAACCAGTGGTGTCTTTCAAAGAACAACCGTCCCACAAAACAACCCCTCATATATAAATATTATGGAAAAATAAAAAAGTTATGGCTCTGGGAAAAGGGGAGCAAAAAACAGAAAACACAAAAAAAAAAAGGGCTGCGGCACAAAAAGGTTAAATTCAGAGTTTATTTCACACAAAGTAATAGCAAATTGACAAATGTCCACTTTAATCAGACAATTTTTGAAAACATTTTTTTATTGGAAGGTTTTTAAGGGTTTTAAACTTTGACCAGTGATTTTATTTTTTCAAAAAATTTACAAAATCATTTTTTAGGGCCTACTTACATTTGAAGTGCTTTAAGGGGTTTTATGACAAAAAAAAATCCCAAAAAAAATGTACACAGTTCTAAAAAACGACCCCTCAAGGTGCTAAAAGTACTGCGAGAAGTTTATTAACCTTTTGGGTGCTTCACCAGAATATTTAGGTGGGGAAAAGGAAAAAATTAACAACAAATTTTTTTTCACAAAAATGTTTTTTCACCAAGTTTTTTATTTTCCAATTTTAAAATTAGGAAAAAAATGGATGCAAATTTGTTGTGTAAATTTCTCCTGGTTCCCCGATCCACATTTGTGGGGGGGGAAGCCACTGTTTGGGCCTGGTAGGGCTCAGAATAATTTGTGAGTGCCATGCCAGTTTGGAAGCCTTTGATGTGCCCAAATAGGGAAAACCCCAACTGGGAACATCTTTTTGGAAACAGAACCCTCGGGAATTTATCTGAAGTGTGCTGACCACCTTGAACCCCAGATGCTTAGAAAATATAAACATTGGCTGTGAGAATTAAAAAAATCACATTTTTCCCACAAAAATGTTTTTAGCGCCAAATTTTGCATTTTTTTAAAAAGGGTAATGGAAAAATTGCACAAATACAATTTTTTTTGCACAATTCCTCTTGACCAAGCCCATTCCCATATGTGTGGAAACTAATGGCAGGTTCGAAGGGAAAAGTGAGATTTTACTTTTTGAATAAAAATTTGTTGCATATTTAGCGGATGCAATGTTGTTTGGAGAGCCCGAATGACTAACAGTGAAACCCCGCAAGTAACACCATTTTTGGGAAAAGATCCCTAGGGGAGCTTTTTTGATGGTGGTGAGCACCTTTAGCCCCAGGTGCTTCACAGCATTTATACCTCGGCTTGAAAATAAAATAATTTAATTTTTCCCAAAAAAGTTGTAGCCCCAAATTTTGCTTTTCATTAGGGAACAGGAAAAAATTTGCACGTAAAATTTGTTGTGCAATTTTTCCCTGGATTTTGTTGCCAAAAGTGGAGTAAAACTACTGTTTGGAGCACGTGGCTTGGAGGGAAGGAAAGTCATTTGACTGTTTGAATGCAAAATTTGGGAACAATTAGGGACACCATGTACCTAAAGGGAAAAAAACCCCCCAAAAAAGCTAATTTTAAAATCTAGAACCCTCGGTAACTTATTTTGATGTGGGGGAGGAAACTTGGTCCAAGATGTTTACGAAATTTTAATGCAGAGCCGTGAAAAACAATTCAACAAAAAAAATTTTTTTTAGATCCAAAAGGAAAAAAAATGGACCCCAAATTTGTTCAATTTCTCCTGAGTTGGGATTATCTTCATTTTGTTTTAAAAAATTCTGTTCAGGCGCAGGGTTCAGAAAGCAAGGAGTGCAGATTTAGAGCGCAGATTTTAATGGAATGGTCTGCAGATGTCATGTCGCATTTGGAGAGCCCTGATGTACCTAAACAGTGGAAATCTCCCACAAGTGACCCCATTTTGGAAACTAGACCCTCATGGAATAAATATACAGTGCCTTGCAAAAGTATCCGGCCCCCTGGAACTTTTAAACCCTTTTTCCCCACATATCATGCTTCAAACATAAAGATACCCAATGTAATTTTTTGGTGAAGAATCAACAAGTGGGACACAATTGTGAACTTGAACGAAATGTATTGGTTATTTTAAATTTTTGTGGAAATACAAATCTGAAAAGTGGGGCATGCAATATTATTCGGCCACTTTAACTTAATACTTTGTTGCGCCACCTTTTGCTGCGATTACAGCTGCAAGTCACTTCGGGTATGTCTCTATCAGTTTTGTACATCGAGAGACTGAAATTCTTGCCCATTCTTCCTTGGCAAACAGCTCGAGCTCAGTGAGGTTGGATGGAGATCGTTTGTGAACAGCAGTTTTTCTGCTCTTTCCACAGATTCTCGATTGGATTCAGGTCTGGACTTTGACTTGGCCATTCTAACACTTGGATACGTTTATTTGTGAACCATTCCATTGTAGATTTTGCTTTATGTTTGGAATCATTGTCTTGTTGGAAGACAAATCTCCGTCCCAATCTCAGGTCTTTTGAAGAATCCAACAGGTTTTCTTCAACAATGGTCCTGTATTTGGCTCCATCCATCTTTTAATCAATTTGAACCAGCTTCCCTGTCCCTGCTGAAGAAAAGCAGGCCCAAACCATGATGCTGCCACCACCATGTTTGACAGTGGGGATGGTATGTTCAGGGTGATGAGCTGTGTTGCCTTTATGCCAAACATATCGTTTGGCATTGTTGCCAAAAAGTTCGATTTTGGTTTCATCTGACCAGAGCACCTTCTTCCACATGTTTGGTGTGTCTCCCAGGTGGCTTATTGCAAACTTTAAATGACACTTTTTATGGATATCTTTTAGAAATGGCTTTCTTCTTGCCACTCTTCCATAAAGGCCAGATTTGTGCAGTGTATGACTGATTGTTGTCCTATGGACAGACTGTCCCACCTCAGCTGTAGATCTCTGCAGTTCATCCAGAGTAATCATGTGCCTCTTGGCTGCATCTCTGATCAGTCTTCTCCTTGTTTGAGATAAAAGTTTAGAGGGACTGCTGGGTCTTGGTAGATTTGCTGTGGTATGATACTCCTTCCATTCAATATGATCGCTTGCACAGTGCTCATTGGGATGCTTAAAGTTTTGGAAATCATTTTGTATCCAAATCCAGCTTTAAACTTCTCCACAACAGTATCATGGACCTGCCTGTTGTGTTCCTTGGTCTTCATGATGCTCTCTGTGCTTCAAACAGAACCCTGAGACTATCACAGAGCAGGTGCATTTATACGGAGACTTGATTACACACAGGTGGATTATATTTTTCATCATTAGTCATTTAGGACAACAATGGATCATTCAGAGATCCACAATGAACATTCTGGAGTGAGTTTGCTGCACTAAAAGTAAAGGGGCCGAATAATATTGAATCTAAGGTATGCACTAGAGTTCAAGTCCTCTTCTCTGAAGAGGCAATTTCCATGGTTTTAAATGATATTTTTACCACGTTTACACGTTAAGTATTTGGTCAGAATTTTACTTAAGTATTTGTAAGCCAAAACCAGCAGTCGGTGAAAAATGCAGAAGTGGTAACGTGATTCTAGTATAATTTTCCTCTGATTGTTACGGTCCATATTTTTTCATACAAATGCTGATGTAAAATAATGACCAAATATTGAAGATTTGAACATGGCCTTAAAGATGTTTTACTGCTATTGGAAACACATTCTCAAAAAGCTCAGACTGATTAAAAATAATGAGATGTTCCTGGTCGTTGTACTTCATAGAATAGTAAATGAGGACCTTCTTGAAAACATGAGGTTGCACTGCTTCCTTATTGGTTGCCCAGCTAAAAGATGATAAATGTTCTGTACATGTAAGTGTCTGGAGAAAGGCGTTCTTCTACTCTTCCATCATTATGTAGAAAGGACCATGTACATTGTAGTTGATTAAACTAATAACATGCGCTGGTAATTGTCTGGGATTGTTTTGTTAAATTGTTCACTCTCTTTCATCTCAGCTGTGGAGAGCTGGCAATATGATTTATTTACTATAGTTTAATCTGACAGTTATATTTGCAGAGATGACTACCTGGGAGTAATTTAATTTTATTTCTGCTGCGGGATAAATCATATTAAGATTATTAATTAACAGTAAATCATTTGAATGGAGCTCTTTGTGCTTTAAAGTTCCTTTAGTTTCCTTTTGTGGTCCATTACTTTCATGATGTTTATTAATGACTTGAAAATTAGGCATAATAATCACATTGCATTTGCTGATTTTACAAAAAGTGCAGTAGTTAATCCTTATAGATTGTATTGCTTCCAAAGTCACATGTAAGTCCTACAAAGAATGTGCACAAGTAGCTCATTAACTTAACATGTTTTTTACAACATGTATTTAAATGGCTTTTCCATCTTAACCATTTTGCGCCAGAGCTTATTTTCACCTTCGTGACCAGGCCAATTTTTTCCATTTCTGGCTGAGTCTGACAGGCCACTTCCATGACAACGCTCGGCTCCCTTGTGATCACATTTTATCACTGGGGGCATTGGAGTGGTTAATCAAGCAAGTCTTTCCCTCTCACTATCTTCTAAATGCCGCGATTGCAGCATCTAAAAGATGGCAAAAGGATAACATCATTGGGACCTGATCCAATAAGGTCCCAATGATCTCACCTGTCAGAGCTACCACTCTGCTCTGGGATCACAGTGCTTGCAGGACCTTGGGGGTACTGAGCTCTGCGAGACTGCGAATCGTAGAGAAATGTCAGCACTGCACAAGACCAGCAAATACCAACGTTTATTCACAGTGGGCGGTCGGGAACCGGTTAAAGGAACGTATCAGCAGGAGAGATGAGCAGATCAGGCAAAATTCAAATTCGACTGTTTGCATGGTTTTTCCTGAGAAATTCAGGTTTGCGGGAGAATTTATTTTCACCACATTTAATGTGTCTGGTCCTGAACTACTTAACTGATCTTAGCAGTAACTTATATAAAAATATTGTTTTCTTTATCAATAGCATTTAACCCCTTCACTACCCATCGATTTTTCATTTTGTTTGTTTTCATTTTTTCCTACC
Organism: Oophaga sylvatica; assembly: GCA_033576555.1. Classification (NCBI taxonomy): domain Eukaryota; kingdom Metazoa; phylum Chordata; class Amphibia; order Anura; family Dendrobatidae; genus Oophaga; species Oophaga sylvatica. The sequence continues at coordinate 64,778 of JARQOD010002779.1, read as the reverse complement.
TCCTTCCAAGAGCCATAACTTTTTTATCTTTCTGGCCATATAGCCATATGAGTAGATTTGGGCGAACACCTGGATGTTCGGGTCCAGTGAGTTCGTCCGAACAGTTACAAAACCTTCGGGTATGGGTACTAGAACAGTACCCAGATCCGAACCAAAACCCGGACCCATTCGCTTGATGGGGGCCGGACATCCAGTGTTTGCAATGCAGTCATGTGCATGACAGCGCAGCAAACACCGCTTCTGATCAGTGGTAAAATCATTACTGCCGGTCAGACAGCCGCAGTTCCCACGCTGTCAAAAGACAGCTGTGATCGGAGGTGTAAAGTTTACCTCCAGTCACTAGCGTCAGCTGATGGGCCTACTGCTTCCATCAGCCAAAGCCTGCTGATGCTAATAACAGTTAGAGCTGAAACGGCTGGTGGAAGTATTCATCAGCCTGCGCCGGTGCTGTAAATAAATAATTTTAAAAAAATGGCGTGGGTTCCCCTGTATTTTTGATAACCAGCCAGGGAAAACTCAAAGCTAGGGGCTGCAACCCTCAGCTGTCAGCTTCTGTAAGGCTGGTTATCAAGAATAGAAGTGTCCACACGCTGTATTTTTTCATTATTTAAATAAATAGTTAAAAAAAACTGAGTGAGGTCCCCTCCATTTTTGACAATCAGCCTTGCTAAAGCAAACAGCTGGGGGCTGGTATTCTGGTACCATGGACATTTGCCTCCCAGCCTAAAAATAGCAGCCTGCAGCCGCCAAGAAAAGGCACCTCTATTAGAGGCGCCAATTCTGGCACTTAGCCTGGCTCTTGCCATTTGCCCTTACTAATCCTATAGTTATATTGTAAATAAACACACATCCTGAATAAAGTTTTTTTTTTAAAATAAAACACACTTCCATTTTTATTTAAAAATAACAGTTACACTCAGCTAATGCCTAATTCCACTGAATCCCTCGTCACATGTATTAAAACAAAAATAAAAAAACAACAATATCCCTCACGTGTCCATCATTCGGTCACATGCTGTAATCTATGTCAGGGGTGTTATGGTTCGAGTTCCCACTTCTGCACAGGAGGAATCTCGAGCTATTCCCGCTGCGGTCCCCCATCCATCTCCTGCCGCAGTGGAGCTTGCTCAGCAGAGACGTCGGTCCCAGCATTTCGCCCAGTCTGATACTGTGTGGGGACTTGCCGCTGCCTCTCCTGGATCCTCTGTTATAACCAGCGTTGGAGCAGGCAGCTTTGGGACTAACTCCTTGTTTCTCCATCTGAGCATGCCCAGGGCAAGATCTCCCATTGGAGATCAGGGGTCACATGCTCGGATACGGCTAAGCCTCCTATTGGTCCTCCTGGAAGGTCCTGAAGCTGTTTGTGTTCTGAAGCAGTTTCCTATAGGTCTGTTCTGGAAGGTCTTGTACACGTGGCTACTATAAAAGGGTTGCATAACTGCACGGCCATGCGCTTGTATCATATCTGTTACGTGCTTGCGCCAGTGTGGTCTTATGCATGTGTTTAGGGACCCGGCTGAAATAAGCCCTAGAATTCTGGCACCTCCGGTGAGGAGTTTTGTGTGTTTGGATTCAGGGCTTTGGCTGAAATAAGCCCCTAGTATACCGGCACCTCCGGTGAGGAGTTTGCTGAGTGTATGGCATGACCACAGACTGCAATCGCTTAGCAGTCATCTGTGTCACCTATGAGTCTGACAGGACACAGTCTTTTTCACAGCGGCTCTGTGAAGTAACAGAGTTTGCTTATACTGCCATATAGCGCCACAGCGTTTTAGTTAACGACTCTGTGGTCTAACAGAGTTTGCTTATACCGCCATATAGTACTACGGCATTTACATCTGTGACTCTGCGGGATAACAGAGTTCGCTCATACTGCCTATTTGCGCCATCTTACTAGCAGCAGGCTCTGCCTGCACGGTGAATCCGGGCTGCGAACGCACCTCTCCTTAATATCTATTAGGTGCGTTCCACTGGCCCTTAACAAGGGGTTTTAAACAGTTTTCAACTTGGACGGTGCCAAAATGCGACCATCTAGGATGAGAACCACTGGTGAATGAGCCTCTTCTAGCGGAGCCTCAGTGACTAGATCAGCCATCAAGTGCTGGGAAAGATGTGGGCTCAGCATGTGCAAGGACACTACCTGTGACGTATATATGTGCATCAAAGGTAATGAAGGAGTTAAAAAACATTTGTGTCACTTATTCACCCTTATCTAAAGGATTCCTACAGGGCTCGTCATATCTGAAATTCTCTAGTGGTGGTTGTACCATTCATCCATCAAAAGCAGCCATATTAACCAACACCACGTCACATTACTAATGCACTGCAGGATTTAGAATCCTCCATAATAAAGGAGGAGGAAGTACAGAATACTGATGAAATATCCAATCACATACCTTATGTACAAGGAGGGGGTGGTTGTCTAGCATTACAAAGGCAAACAAATAGGGTTTGTATAGGACACTAATCAAATGCATACATGCCCAAAATATCAACAATACCTCTTTCCATTTTTTTACATGTTTTTTATTTTTTGCTGGGCATCTTTTCATCTTTTGTAGGGTGCAGCTAGACCCTTTTAGTGTGGGCATGAGGCATGTGGAGGCACTGTGGATGCTGTCTGACCTGTGATCTGGTGTACGTCTTTTTAGGATTGCTTAAAAGTGCCGTTGGCCACAGTTTTGTGCATTTCGGAAAAGAAGGACAACACTTAACAGAAGCCAGATGGAGTCCATAGTAACTCTGCTGCCTTATTATAGTGAATAGATCCCTCAGGGGTTTCATCTGAATCATGTCACTCAGAGATTTAGATGGAAACGCCAAAGTATGTGGTATGTCATCAGAAATGTGATGTAAGATGTTCCCAATAAAAGCTTCAACTCAATCCATAAAAAAGCAAGTCCCCACTCAGATCTGTCATCTGTTAACAGAAATATGGGGCTTGCATATTACTGGTAACTAGAGTTGAGCATTCCGATACCGCAAGTATCGGGTATCGGCCGATATTCGCTGTATCGGAATTCCGATACTTAGTTCCGATATTTTCATATATCGTATACCGGAATCGGAAGTTCCCATAATTCTTTGAGAGGCAATGTGATTTTAGACCGCCAATGAGGAATCCTACGAAGTGTGGGCACATACTGTAATGCTGCTGTCATGTTAACTAATGGCATGGCTGTGATTGGATGCTGAAATGATGTCAGAATGCACTATAAAAGCGCCGCCGCCATTTTAGCGTCACTGTGCTGTGAATTCAGTTAGGGACAGGACGCTGCTCTGCTGACTCTGAGGGACAGTTAGAGACAGCGTTTTTGTGAATTGTTCTGTAGGCAGGCTATTTGAGAAACCGCTCTGTAAATCATCCTTTTTCCTTGCAGTGTTGTTTTCACAGCTCTGTGCAAGGTGTGTGTGTGAGTGCAGGTGACGCTGCAGTTTTCTCTGCATCCAGCGCTGTTTGTAGTCATCTGCACGTGTCACTCACTGACTCTTTTTTTTTTTTATTTTGTGGAACTGGTGCTGCTCCATTCAATTGAAATTAACAGTGATCTATTAGTGTGACGTGCTTCCATACGTATCCAATACATTGGTTGCAAACACTATAGAAGTACACAAAGGGGCCTTTCACAGCTAGTGAACAGTTGTGTGCAGTGTTCACTGTAGTCTGAGGTTTTCATTTTTGGAGTGCAGATCACGCTCCAGTTAGTTCTTCAACCACTGCTGGTTGTAGTCTGCTGAGCGTGTGTCACTGCCTCATCCTTGACATTTTTCTCAAATTGGTGCTGCTCCATTCTGTTTCAAATAACTCAAATCTATTAGTGTGACGCGCTTCCATCCGTATACAATACATTGGTTGCAAACAGTCTAGAAGTACACAAAGGGGCCTTTCACAGCTAGTGAACAGTTGTGTGCAGTTGTCATGTGTGCATTGCCACGAAGATCGTCGCGGTTGCACATTTTGACTTCTCACAGCTGAGTTGCTGTTTCTTTGTGTTTGGCAGCTAGGGAGTTAATTCTGTCTGTGCTCGGTGCTGGGACTGGGTGCAGTTTCTCCGGCTGCAATTGATTATTTGTTGATTGGTTTCCTTTAAGTTTCTGGTTGTCTGCTTTGGGAGTTGCCAGTGAAACCCTTCATGCAGACCACAGATAGGAATGAATCTGTATAGACTCTAGTTGAGAGCTCCTTAGTTGTTTTAAGCTTAACTTGCTTAGAGTTTATTTCCCAGACCATTTATGTTCCTTCGGTGTTTGAGTGTGTATGCAAGAGAGTGCTATCCTGTCTGTCTTATATGTCTAATCTGTGTATTTAGCTGAGATCAGCCCCTATCCCTTTGGTGGTAATCAGGATCCTTCTTAGGACTGATTACAGGGTTCAGGGTCTGATAGGAGACAGGGTTAGGCTGGAGACTTGGACCTCTGAACCATTATCAGTACCTCCAAGGTAAGGGATTAGTTAGGACCCCAGTGTAGGGTCAGGTTAGACCCCGGTCCTCCTCTTTCCTGTTACAGCTCATCAAGTCCTCAAGATTAACCCTGAGTTCAACCGATATCGTTTCTGCACATCTAGTCTTCAAGATTAACCCTAAGTTCTGCTGATATTGTGTCAGGTAAATCTATTTTATACTTACATTCTGATGTTGCTAAACTATATGTTGTATAGAGTGTGGTTCCTGTATAAATAGTTTACTGACATTGTAGTCATATCATTAGACAGCGTGACAGCAGTATTCACTGTAGTCTGAGGTTTTCATTTTTGGAGTGCAGATCACGCTCCAGTTAGTTCTTCAAACAATGCTGGTTGTAGTCTGTTGAGCATGTGCCACTGCCTCATCCTTGACATTTTTCTCTAATTGGTGCTGCTACATTCTATTTCAAATAACTCAAATCTATTAGTGTGACGTGCTTCCATCCGTATACAATACATTGGTTGCAAACAGTCTAGAAGTACACAAAGGGGCCTTTCACAGCTAGTGAACAGTTGTGTGCAGTGTTTACTGTAGTCTGAGGTTTTCATTTTTGGAGTGCAGATCACGCTCCAGTTAGTTCTTCAACCACTGCTGGTTGTAGTCTGCTGAGCGTGTGCCACTGCCTCATCCTTGACATTTTTCTCAAATTGGTGCTGCTCCATTGTATTTCAAATAACTCAAACCTATTAGTGTGACGCGCTTCCATCCGTATCCAATACATTGGTTGCAAACAGTCTAGAAGTACACAAAGGGGCCTTTCACAGCTAGTGAACAGTTGTGTGCAGTGTTCACTGTAGTCTGAGGTTTTCATTTTTGGAGTGCAGATCACGCTCCAGTTAGTTCTTCAACCACTGCTGGTTGTAGTCTACTGAGCGTGTGCCACTGCCTCATCCTTGACATTTTTCTCAAATTGGTGCTGCTCCATTGTATTTCAAATAACTCAAACCTATTAGTGTGACGCGCTTCCATCCGTATCCAATACATTGGTTGCAAACAGTCTAGAAGTACACAAAGGGGCCTTTCACAGCTAGTGAACACTTGTGTGCAGTGTTCACTGTAGTCTGAGGTTTTCATTTTTGGAGTGCAGATCACGCTCCAGTTAGTTCTTCAAACAATGCTGGTTGTAGTCTGTTGAGCGTGTGCCACTGCCTCATCCTTGACATTTTTCTCTAATTGGTGCTGCTACATTCTATTTCAAATAACTCAAATCTATTAGTGTGACGCGCTTCCATTCGTATACAGTACATTGGTTGCAAACAGTCTAGAAGTACACAAAGGGGCCTTTCACAGCTAGTGAACAGTTGTGTGCAGTGTTCACTGTAGTCTGAGGTTTTCATTTTTGTAGGAGGGTAGATCCCGCTCCAGTTATTTCTTCAACCACCGCTGCGTGTACTCTGCTGAGCGTGTCTCACTGCCTCATCCTTGTCATTTTTATCTAATTGGTGCTGCTGTATTCAATTTCCAAAAACTAAAATCTATTAGTGTGATGCTCTTCCATCCGTATACAATACATTGGTTGCAAACAGTCTAGAAGTACACAAAGGGGCCTTTCACAGCTAGTGAACAGTTGTGTGCAGTGTTCACTGTAGTCTGAGGTTTTCATTTTTGGAGTGCAGATCACGCTCCAGTTAGTTCTTCAAACAATGCTGGTTGTAGTCTGTTGAGCGTGTGCCTCTGCCTCATCCTTGACATTTTTCTCAAATTGGTGCTGCTCCATTGTATTTCAAATAACTAAAATCTATTAGTGTGATGCTCTTCCATCCGTATACAATACATTGGTTGCAAACAGTCTAGAAGTACACAAAGGGGCCTTTCACAGCTAGTGAACAGTTGTGTGCAGTGTTCACTGTAGTCTGAGGTTTTCATTTTTGGAGTGCAGATCACGCTCCAGTTAGTTCTTCAAACAATGCTGGTTGTAGTCTGTTGAGCGTGTGCCTCTGCCTCATCCTTGACATTTTTCTCAAATTGGTGCTGCTCCATTGTATTTCAAATAACTCAAATCTATTAGTGTGACGCGCTTCCATCCGTATCCAATACATTGGTCGCAAACAGTCTAGAAGTACACAAAGGGGCCTTTCACAGCTAGTGAACAGTTGTGTGCAGTGTTCACTGTAGTCTGAGGTTTTCATTTTTGGAGTGCAGATCACGCTCCAGTTAGTTCTTCAACCACTGCTGGTTGTAGTCTGCTGAGCGTGTGCCACTGCCTCATCCTTGACATTTTTCTCAAATTGGTGCTGCTCCATTCTATTTCAAATAACTCAAATCTATTAGTGTGATGCGCTTCCATCCGTATACAATACATTGGTTGCAAACAGTCTAGAAGTACACAATGGGGCCTTTCACAGCTATTGAACACTTGTGTGCAGTGTTCACTGTAGTCTGAGGTTTTCATTTTTGGAGTGCAGATCACGCTCCAGTTAGTTCTTCAAACAATGCTGGTTGTAGTCTGTTGAGCGTGTGCCACTGCCTCATCCTTGACATTTTTCTCTAATTGGTGCTGCTACATTCTATTTCAAATAACTCAAATCTATTAGTGTGACGCGCTTCCATCCGTATACAATACATTGGTTGCAAACAGTCTAGAAGTACACAAAGGGGCCTTTCACAGCTAGTGAACAGTTGTGTGCAGTGTTCACTGTAGTCTGAGGTTTTCATTTTTGGAGTGCAGATCACGCTCCAGTTAGTTCTTCAAACAATGCTGGTTGTAGTCTGCTGAGCATGTGTCACTGCCTCATTCTTGACATTTTTCTCTAATTGGTGCTGCTACATTCTATTTCAAATAACTCAAATCTATTAGTGTGACGCGCTTCCATCCGTATACAATACATTGGTTGCAAACAGTCTAGAAGTACACAAAGGGGCCTTTCACAGCTAGTGAACACTTGTGTGCAGTGTTCACTGTAGTCTGAGGTTTTCATTTTTGGAGTGCAGATCACGCTCCAGTTAGTTCTTCAAACAATGCTGGTTGTAGTCTGTTGAGCGTGTGCCACTGCCTCATCCTTGACATTTTTCTCTAATTGGGGCTGCTCCATTCTATTTCAAATAACTCAAATCTATTAGTGTGACGCGCTTCCATCCGTATACAATACATTGGTTGCAAACAGCCTTTTTGTTAAGGTACAGTATTATATCGACATTGTACAGGTGTCGCTATTCAGTCTGATAACTAGATATCATTCACCTTTTCTATCAGTTGTCGTTGTTTCAGCACCACTTGCAGGTATATATTTTGCTATTGTGACTATGCACTATTGACTTTAACAAGGTAATGCATGATTTTTGTTACCGATTCTCATGTTTACATGATGAACATTTATGATATGGGTTGTTAAATTTTTAATTAAATATGTATTTTTTCAAATGACACAAATATAAGTAATGTTGAAGAGGACTAGACCTACATCCATTGTTTGCACAATATTACAGGTGTACATCACGTCCCTTAATCAACAATGGATTATTATATTTACTTGTATGCTTTTATTTAAAAGCCAAGAAGACTGAAGGCTAATCTTCGCACTGCAGCTGTTGTCAAAGTTCAACCCACATTATGCACTTTCAACATTGCAGCATTTGAGGCATGATGTGAGTTGGATTTGTCTAAGTTATGGAGTGACAAGGTTCACCATCAGTACCCTATAGCATAAGTAGGCTTTTGTGTTAGCATTTGTGTTCGACATGTGGATATCTGCAGTAATATGTCACAATTATTTAGTTACAGATTTGTGACAAAGACTAATAATTTTATGGTTTTAAAGGTGACGTTTCACTTGTTTACAGCTTAGAAATAAGGGTGTAGCCTCTTATCTATGTGTAGCAGTAGCCACTTTAACATGTCATGTTTTTTCAACATGTGTAGCTAGCTAGCAGTAATTTTTGCCGGACACACAGCAGGGGAACAGCAGGCGTTACTGAACCCCACAAACACATCAGCGATTGTTTTGATCTGTGCATCCAACACTTCTGAGCAGCAACTGGCAGTGTTGAAGCCCAGGGTCAAGGAGGGTGTAGGCAGAGGCCTAGTATGAGATGTTAGAAGTTTAATTTGGAGTTAGCAGCATTAATTTTTGCCAGACACACAGCAGGGGAACAGCAGGCGTTACTGAACCCAACTAACACTATAGCTTGTGTATTGGTCTGTGGACACGACACTTCTGAGCAGCAACTGGCAGTGTTGTAGCCCAGGGAGTAGAAAGATGAACATAACAGGAGACATGGATAACGTTGCCAACCAGTTATTTAATCTGAAACCGGACAGGCAAATTCATGCGAGATCCATGCCTTATTCATTTTCTGAAAAGTAAGCCGGTCTACATTATCGGAGGATAGTCGCATGCGACGGTCTGTTAGTACACCACCTGCAGCACTAAAGAAGCGCTCCGATAATACACTGGCAGCAGGGCAAGCCAGCACCTCCAATGCATACTGGCTAAGCTCTGGCCATGTATCCAGCTTAGAGACCCAAAACTTGAATAGGGAAGAGCCATCTGGGAGTACACTGAGAGGGCAAGACATGTAGTCTGTCACCATCTTACGGAAACGTTGCCTCCTGCTGACTGGAGCCGTCTCGGATGGTGTAGACATTGGTGGCGCTGCTACAAAACTTCTCCACATTTGGAACATACTGGTCTTGCTGTTGTGAATGTGCTAGAAATGAATTCTGAGCAGAATCTTCCTCTGGTGATTACAAACAGTACTGAACTATCCAATGAAGATTGTGAAGATTGGAGATCAGGTGTTACTGACTGGTCTTATATAAGGGAGGTTCCTCCCATCAGGGTTGCCGGTGATCAATTAATCTGGTCTCATCTTTGATTCCTGTACACTTTGTAGCTTGCTGTTTCGTGCCTGCATCTTTTGCTAACAGATAAGACATTTTCTTCTTTTATTTTTTTGTGCTTGTTTTTTGCATTTTGTCCTGCACTTCTGTGGGGGTCTGCCGAGTCCCCTTGAGGGGCTTGTGCTCCTCTCAGTTTAGTTCAGTCACTGTTGTTTGTTCATTTGCCTTTTCAAGTTTTTTCAGTGGCTGCTGTTTAGTTTTTGTTACACCAGAGAACTAATTTAGGTGGTAGAGGTCATGTGATCTCAGGTGTTTTTGTAATTAGTAGAGTTGGTACTTTTCAGGGTTTTTTGGGATTGCAGTAAGTGCCCTTCCTATCCTTTTCTATTTAGGAAGTTTGGGCCCAACGTTTGCTCATACTATTTTCTGTCTGTGTCAGTATTTCTTCTTGTCTAACCGCCATTACATGTTTGGGGGCTTTCTATGTTCTTTGGGGATCTGCTCCGGGGCAGATAGCTTTCCTCTTTCTATCTTTAGGTGTAGTTAGCTTCTCAGGCTGTGACGAGGCATCTAGGACCAACGTAGGTACGCTCCACGGCTGCCTTTAGTTGTGGTGGTTAGTCAGGGTACTGCAATCCCATAGATTCCAACCTCTCTGGTGTATTGCCTTTTTTGCCTGCTCTCCTCAGCTACCAAATCATAACATCTTGCCCTGTGCAGAGGCGCTGCTTGTGCTCCCTCTTGTTGCAGAGCTGTCTCCACTGCCTCGACGCACACAGCTGCTTTGTAAAGCAGTAGCAGCAGCAGTGCTCTCGGCTGGAATGGAGAACATTATGGATTGCACCAGTGTGTCTTGGTACTCCCGCATTTTACGCTCCCGGTTCAACGGTGTGATGAGGCTTTGTAAGTTGTCACGGTAGCGAGGGTCTAGGAGGGTGGACACCCAATAATCAGACGTGGTGAGAATGTGGGCGATGCAGCGGTCGTTTCTCAGGCACTGCAGCATGAAATCAACCATGTGCTGCAGACTCCCAACTGGCCAAGAAACGCTGTCCCCTGCAAGAGGCGTCATCTCTGCCTGCTCTGCATCACCCCACCCTCGCTATACATACTGACTAGAGCGTTGTGTACCTCCCTCTGGAGCGATGTCTTCCTCCTCCATTGACTCCTCCTCATCCTCCTCACAAAGTGAGCCCTGCCCAGCCCTTTGTGAGGAACCACGTTGCGCTGACTGTCCAGAAGGTGATGGAATTTGTGACTCCTCTTCCTCCACCTCTTCCAAAACCTCATCCCTTAGTGCTTGCAGTGTTTTTTGAAGCAGGCAGATAAGGGGGACAGTCAGGCTGACTAGTGCATCATCTGCACTCGCCATCCACGTTGACTCATCAAACGCACGCAAAACGTGGCAGATGTCCTTCATAGAGTCCTTCGCCAGTCCTTACACTGGCTGCCCATTCATTATAGTATCCAATTCAAAGTACTGGTTGTCACCCACAAAGCTCTCCACAGTGCAGCACCCCCCTACATCTCCTCCCTCATTTCTATCGGCCTAACCGACTGCTGCGCTCTGCAAACAACCTTCGACTAAACCTCTGCACTAATCCGTACCTCCCACTCCCGACTCCAAGACTTCTCCCGTGCTGCGCCAATCCTCTGGAATGCTCTACCCCAAGTAATTAGGACTATCCGCAATTAGCATTTTTTCAGGCGCTCCCTCAAAACACATTTGTTCAGAGCGGCCTATCACATTCACTAATCAAAGTCATTCTATGTGTAAGTCTGTGTGTGTAGCCCATTCACTATCTCCATCCATCCATCACTCCCTCAAAATGGCTGGACCATCATTGTAAATACACCATTGTATATAAACACCTGGACTTTGTATGTCCCCCACCTCATTGTAGATTGTAAGCTCTCACGAGCAGGGGCGGCTTATATTGCTTTAATTATTGTATTGTTAACGTTGTTACTTATGACTTGTGTTCTGAAACTGTTAAACTGTAAAGCGCTGCGGAATATGTTGGCGCTATATAAAGATTATTATTATTATTATTATTATAGAGGCCCACTCAGTAGTGGTGAAGTGTGAACGGCGCAAATTGCGAGTTGATTGCGCCTGATGCAGCTGATACTCCATTACTGTTGGCTGCTGCTCACACAACCGCTCAAACATATGTAAAGTGGAATTCCACCTGGTGGGTACGTCACATATGATGCGATGTTCAGGAAGGCGAAATCTGCGTTGCAGAGCTGCAATCAGCGATCTGGCCATGCTGGAACGTCGCAAGTGAGCGCACTCTAGGCGGACCTTGTGCAGCAGTGCATCAAGATCCGGATAGTCCCTCAAAAAACTCTGCACGACCAAGTTGAGCACATGTGCCAGACATGGTATGTGAGTGAGGTTGCCAAGGCCCAGAGCTGCCACCAGATTTCGGCCATTGTCACACACTACCAAGCCTGACTGGAGATTCGCTGGCAAAAACCACACGTCACTCTCCTGCTTGATGGCATTCCAGAGCTCCTGCGCTGTGTGGCTTCGATTCCCCATGGAAATTAATTTCATGACGGCCTGTTGACGTTTGGCCACGGCTGTGCTCATATCGGTCGCAACAGGTAAGCGTTCAGGGGTCCATGTGGAGTTAGACCGTGACGGCTCCTGCAGCGATGATTCTGAGGAACTGGAGTAGGAGGAGGAGTCAATGTGTACAGACTTGATTCCTGCAATCCTTGGAGTTGGCAGAACACGTACAGCGCCACTCGCAAGATCAGTACCCGGCTCCACTACATTGACCCAATGGGCAGTGAGGGAAAGGTATCGTCCCTGGCCATGGGTACTGGTCCACGCATCGGTGGTCAGGTGGACCTTGCTACTGACGGCGTTTAGTAGCGCATGTTTAATTTTTCCCTCAACATGCTTTTGCAGACCAGGGACGGCTTGCCTGCTGAAATGAAATCGGCTTGGCACATTGTATTGTGGGATGCCAATGATATTAAGTTACGTAAACTGTCAGTCTCCACCAGCCTGAATGACAGTATTTCAAGGGACAGGAGTTTTGCAATGCCAGCATTCAGAGCCTGTGCTCGTGGATGGTTTGCCGAGTATGGCCGTCTTTTATCCCATGCCTGTGCTACCGATGGCTGTTTTGTGGCCTGGGAGTGTGAGGATGACAGGGAACTTGCTGCTGTGGGTGGAATAACACTTTGTCTCAAGGACAACAGTGACCGAGGTTCTTCCATGGCGATCCTGTGAGGAAGCCGAACCAGCTGTGTGTGAGCTCGATGAAGAGGCTTCAACACGACCTGAAGATGTAGGTGCTGCTGTAGGTTGGCCTACATCTCCAGTGTGTCTTTGTAACTCAACTACGTGCTTTGTCTGCACATGTTTCCACATATTAGTGGTATTGAGGTTACTGACACTTTTACCTCTTTTTACTTTTTGATTACACAGCTTGCATTTGACATAGCAAATATCATCTGCAAGTGTGTCAAAAAAGGACCACACAGTGCAAGTCCTGGGAGCGCACGTTTTGACTTTTGGAAGACAACTGCTCCGAACAGGTGCCAAACTGGAGGCTACAGGCAACCGAGTCTGCAGCCTAACTCTCCCTCCTGTTTGTACCGTTGGGGCAATGTCTTCCTCTATCTTCCTTCTATCACTAACCACTTCTCTAGGCCTCTCACAGCTTTCAACCTCTGAGACACACAAGGATGCTAACACCCTTGATCTGGTCTTTGTCTGCCTCTGTTCAATCTCCCACCTAAATAACTCACCGCTTCCACTGTCTGACCACAACATTCTCTCCTTCACGCTCACAAATCCTCCACCATCCCAGCGCACTCCTACCTACCACACATTCAGAAATCTACAAGCCATTAACCCTCAGACACTTTCAGTTTACCCTACACTCATCACTGTCCCCAATCTCCTCTTTTTCCTGTCCTGATCTGGCTGTTCATCACTACAATGACACTCTTAGAAGCACCCTTGACCAAGTAGCGCCGCTCACCCTCAGAACTTCCAAACACACAGTAAAACAGCCCTGGCTCACATTGCAAACTCAACTTCTTCAGCGATGCTCTAGGAGTGCTGAACGCCTTTGGAGAAAAACACGCACACCACAAGACTTCATTGACTTTAAATTCATGTTAAGAACTTATAATGCTGCCCTTCACCTCGCCAAACAGACCTACTTCACCACCCTGATCTCCTCACTAGCCAACAACCCCAAGAAACTTTTTGACACTTTTCACTCCCTCCTCAGGCCAAAAGCACAAGCCCCTATCACAGACATTTGTGCTGACGACCTGGCCTCCCATTTTATATAAAAAATAGATACTATCCGTCAGGAAATCTGCTCTCAACCACCAAGGGCTGTGACTCCCATCCCACCCTGCTGTTCCCCTGGCTAACTTTCCACATTTGATCCCATCACAGAAGAAGAAGTCTCCAGAGTCCAGACTCCTCTCTTCCTCTCGTCCGACTACATGCACTACCGACCCCATTCCCTCACATCTCCTCCAGTCTCTCTCTCCAGTTGTCACAACTCACCTAACTAAAATCTTTAATCTCTCACTCTCCTCTGGCATTTTCCCATCTGCCTTCAAACACTCCATCATTACTCCACTACTAAAGAAACCCGCTCTCGACCCTTCCTGCACAAACAGCTACAGACCGGTCTCCAATCTCCCCTTCATCTCTAAACTTTTGGAGCGCCTAGTCTTCTCCCGCCTCACCCGTTACCTCTCCAATCACTCCCTCCTAGACCCTTCACAGTCCTGCTTTCGCACCCTACATTCGACCGAAACTGCACTCATCAAAGTGAGCAATGACCTTCTTACAGCAAAACGTAACGGTGACCACTCTTTGCTCATTCTTCTCGACCTTTCTGCAGCTTTCGACGCGGTTGACCACCGTCTCCTACTGTCTAGGCTCCACTCACTAGGTATTAAGGACACTGTTCTCTCCTGGTTCTCCTCCTATCTTTCTGACCGCTCCTTCAGTGTTTTGTTCTCTGGCTCCACGTCATCTTCTCTTCCTCTCACTGTCGGTGTACCCCAGGGCTCAGTCCTTGGCCCCCTTCTCTTCTCTCTCTACACAGCCACAATTGGAAAGACCATCAGCAGATTTTGCTTTCAGTACCATCTTTATGCTGATGACACACAACTATACACGTATCCCCCGACCTCACCCCCGCTGTACTACAGAAAGCCACCGACTGTCTGTCCGCAGTCTCCAACATCATGTCTGCTCTGTATCTGAAACTCAACCTCTCCAAAACTGAACTTCTTCTGCTCCCGCCGTCTACTAACCTCCCTAAATTTGACATATCCCTCTCCGTGGGCGGCACCATAATAACACCCCGGCAGCAGGCTCGCTATCTGGGTGTTATGTTTGACACCAATCTCTCCTTCACCTCCCATATACAATCTCTTGCCCGCTCTTGCCGCCTACACCTAAAGAACATCTCTAGAATCCGCCCTTTTCTCACCATGGAAACAACAAAAACCCTCACTGTAGCATTGATCCACTCCCGCCTGGACTACTGCAACGCTCTATTACTTGGCCTCCCCATTACTCGACTATCCCCTCTCCAGTCCATCCTTAATGCAGCAGCCAGGGTAATCCATCTGGCTAATCGGTACTCGGACGCGTCCGCTCTTCGCCAGTCCTTACACTGGCTGCCCATTCATTATAGGATACAATTCAAAGTACTGGTTCTCACCCACAAAGCTCTCCACAGTGCAGCACCCCCCTACATCTCCTCCCTCATTTCTATCTATCGGCCTAACCGACTGCTGCGCTCTGCAAACGACTTTCGACTAACCTCTGCACTAATCCGTACCTCCCACTCCCGACTACAAGACTTCTCCCGCGCTGCGCCAATCCTCTGGAATGCTCTACCCCAAGAAATTAGGACTATCCACAATTTGCATGGTTTCAGGCGCTCCCTCAAAACACATTTGTTCAGAGCGGCCTATCACATTCACTAATCAAAGTCATTCTATGTATTCTGTGTAAGTGTGTGTGTGTGTGTCTAGCCCATTCACTATCTCCATCCCTCATTCCCTTAAGATGGCTGGACCATCATTGTAAATGCACCATTGTATATAAACACATATACTTTGTAGCTCCCCCACCTCATTGTAGATTGTAAGCTGTCACGAGCAGGGGCGACTTATTTTGCTTTAATTATTGTATTGTTAACGTTGTTACTTATGACTTGTGTTCTGAAACTGCTAAACTGTAAAGCGCTGCGGAATATGATGGCGCTATATAAATAAATATTATTATTATTATTATATTATTATTCCTCTGAGCTGCTCCCACCACCTTCCTGTTCCTCACGCCATGTTGGGTCTTGGACCTCATCATCTTCACTACCCTCTTCCAACACCTGCTGCTGTTGGGTGGTCTGGCCAGCACCATGCTCAACAGATACTGGCACCTGAGTCTCATCATCATCAGATGCGTTCTGCAGTGTGCTGACCATCGGCACTGTCTCACCCGCCTCTCAAGATTCAGAGAGACACAGCTGTTGCGCATCACTGCATACTCCCTCTTCTTCACATTCCAGAATGCTGCTTGGCTGGGCCCCTGTTTGCAAGCCAACAGATTCTGAGAACAGAAGCAGACACTCAGCTTGCTCCTGTACAGAGGCGGTGAAGAGACAGATGGTTGCTCAACAGTGCTGTGGTCCTGAGAAGAGGTGGGAGCAATTGAAGTCGATGCATTGGCTGACATCCAACCAACAACGGCTTCAATTTGTTCTTCCCGCAGCAGGGGGGTACGCCGACCTCCTACAAAAGTGCGCATAAAGGAACGCTCACGGGGAAAACTGGTGGATGCTGTGTCACTGGGGGTGGCAGCAGCCACAGAATCCCCACGTCCTCTCCCTGCTGAAACTCCACGGCCACGACCACGTGCCTTACTCCCTGCCTTCTTCATCTTGGTAGATTGATAAAGAAAGTCTGAAAAGTTATAAGGCCTAAGTGTGGTTATTCCGCAGAGACTGCAGTGAACACTGCACACAACTGTTCACTAGGTGTGAAACGCCCCTTTGTGTACTTCTATAGTGTTTGCAACCAATGTATTGTATACGGATGGAAGCGCATCACACTAATAGATTTTAGTTATTTGAAATAGAATGGAGCAGCACCAATTAGAGAAAAATTTCAAGGATGTGCCAGTGACACACGCTCAGCAGACTACAACCAGCAGTGGTTGAAGAACTAACTGGAGCGTGATCTGCACTCCAAAAATGAAAACCTCAGACTACAGTGAACACTGCACACAACTGTTCACTACCCAACGCGTCACAGCAGGAAGGCAGTCTGTGCGTCCAAACAAAGGCGCAAGCATACATGCACGTACCCTGTTTATAAAGCTATATAAAAAAATTATGTAGTAGTGACGCACACTTTATTGAGGTACAGTATTACATGGCCATTCACCATCTGTGGCTATGCAGTCTCATCTATATATACCTTATCTATCCGTTGTCATGCTTGCAAGTCCACAGTCAGGCATAAATAGCAATTTTCACTATGCACTATGCACTTTTTAAAGGTTATGTTTGTTAATAAAAATGATTATTGGCACATATTATGAGTATTACCATGATGGAAATTGTATAATTTTTATAAACTGTTTAGTGACTAGTGTTGAGCAATACTGCTCGATATCTAAAAATATCGTATCGGAATGGTATCGCCGATATCACTAAATATCGTCGATATCCGATTCTGATACCGGAAGTCCCATGTAAGTCTATGGGAACAAAATATCGCAACAAAAAAAACCCTTTCTTTCGTTGTAAACACAAAATATACACACATAGAATACATATATATATATATATATATATACATGTCATTGTGACATATATATACATATATTTATAGTTTATACACTTCTACATAGTAAAATAGACTCTGATTCAATTGCCGGGTAAAGCCGTGACATACCCCATAGAAGTCGACGGGCTCGGTGCCGAGTACTCCCAAAACCTCTGGCTCTGTGCGACTCAACTTGGGCGTCACGAACAGGATTCTGTAGCTCGCTATAAGCGAGTCCTGTGTGCCTGAATTGAACTGGTTTTGTGCTTGAGAATTGCAAAAATCATCAGAGAATATATTTGCCATTTTTCAGCCATATCTGCGTCACGACGAGGCACTGGTGAAGAAGAAGGGCGTGCTCTTCGTGGGTGTACACTCACTCAGTGGCGCGAAAACGATGGCCGACCACTGTAAATGGTACTGCAATGTAAGATCGTGCCCCACAGCTCTTCAGTTCCGCCTCCTCATCCTCCTCAGTGTGCGGAAACTAACACGAAGGTCCCGCCTCCCTACAAAAGAGGGGCCCTCTCCAGATGCTAATGACACATGTGACTTGGCAGAGATGGCTAATGGACACGAGCAGAAGTGTGAAGGGATGGAGCAGTCAGAGCTCTCCCCCCACGGAAGCGACCCGATCGCCACGGAACCACCGTTGGGCACCCGGCCTGGAAACCCTCCTACGCTGCAAGAAGCGGAGGATACCCTAAGAGGCCTGGCCCGGCACCGGGAGGAGGTCGCCAGGATGGAAGCCAGCTGGCGTGCCCTAAAACTAAACTTGGAGCGGCGCCAATCCCTCTTACCTGAAGTGTCTGTACCGGAAGGTGAGGCACCCGTTCTAGTAGAGGAGTCCGTGCGGGCATCCCAGCCCTTGCAATGTGATCCGGTTGACGTTGTCGCAGTGGAGGCACCCGTTCCTGCAAAAAACTCTGCACCGGCAGCACCACAGATCCCGCTGTCTGCCCCCGTCGCTGAGACAGAAGAAGCGACACCCGTCCTCATGGAGGAGGCAGCGCAGGCACAGAGGTCTACCTGTCTGTACCGGAGCCCCGACTGTCATCTGTTCCAGAGCCGGCTGCTTCCTCCGCAGGTGAGCGCCGCCAGGACTGGGGGGCGCCAGGAGAGCTGCTGCAAACCGGACACTGTAAGCTGCAGTTTGATGGTGGAGACATGGAGCTGCAGGTGGAGGAGAATTTCAACCGGCATCAGGAGGAAGAGTGGAGACGTTGGGAGCGGGAAGCAGAGCGACAAAGGGAGCAGCGAGAAACCCAAAACTTCGGCAACGTAACCTGGAGAAGGACCGGGCAGATAAGGACCGGATGAGAAAAGATAAAGGAACCCTGTGGGAGCCGCGGCGTAAGGGTGCAGTACGGAGCTTTAAATTGAAAGGTGGTTGGGGCATTTAGAAGTTTTTGTGAACCGGCGGGACGTGGAGGCTCACGTCCCAGAAGGACACCCGGGGAGGGACCTGTTGCCAGGAGACTTGGTGACTTACACCCGACACTGGGGTTACAATGGATGGTACGCCCTAAATGTTACCAGGTGCGACACCTACTCCCCAGAGTGTCAGGAACCTGTGAGACCCTCGGAGCCTTCAGCCTCCCACATCCAGGCCTCTGCAAAAGTGCCCACCCCACGCCGTAAATCTCCCCAGCCTCCCTCAGTGGTCTCCTCAGCAGCCCCAGCTATGGACATGATAAGTATAGCTGGCCCGTACCCGGCGCCTGTTAGGCCCCCTGGGGTTCGTTCAGTCCGGGACATAGGGTTCCAAACCCGGAGGGAGATGAAAGAGGTGGCCACACAGACCCAGATAGCGGGTCACGACTTGACTGTACAGGCCACACGACGTCATCAGGTCCTGGTGGTCCTTGGTGTCTCGGATGTTTGGCAAGCATCAGAAGAGTACCAGGTGGTACCTGGAACACCCCTGCCAAAGAATTATAAATAACCCGGACAGGGTCCCTGTATGTAAATAGTTAAATTGTTGATGTACCCGGACGGGTGAATGTTCATA
Organism: Oophaga sylvatica; assembly: GCA_033576555.1. Lineage (NCBI taxonomy): Eukaryota > Metazoa > Chordata > Amphibia > Anura > Dendrobatidae > Oophaga > Oophaga sylvatica. The sequence continues at coordinate 45,685 of JARQOD010002779.1, read as the reverse complement.
AAAAAGTTTTTTAATTTAATAAAAAAAAAAAAACACAGTTTTCATTACTTTTATTACAGTCTCATCCTGCGACGCCATCGATCTCCTGTAAAAAAATGAAAAAAAAAAAAAAAAAGTATACCACCTGACCGATGCAGTCCATAGTAACGAGTGTCCCACGACGATCCAGCTCTGCTACATCAGAATGACAGGCAGAGCCTGTCATCCCGGCGCAGCACAGCTGATTACCTGCTTCCCCGGCGGTGACGTCATCGGACTGGTTTACGGCCGGGATTACCCTGCAGTCACTGCAGTTATCGCGAAAAACTGCATGTGACCGCCAGGGAGAAGATAATGGCGGCCATCAAGCAGTCCAGGACGTGACCGCGGGAGATCTTCTGCCAGGTAAGTGCCGCTGACTCCTGACAGACCCGACCGACGGACACTCACAGTGACAGTGACAAATCCGATTCCGGTATCCGATATGACGAAAATATCGGTATTCGGAATCGATACCCGATATTTGCAGTATTGTATCGCTCAACACTATTAGTGACATTATTCAGCAAATGTAACATTTTATTAATGTCACAGATAACTTGTAATGCTGATGATGTTTTGAAGTCAGACATTCATTGTCTATACAATAAAAATGGTGTACATACTGTTACTTATCCATCATTAATGGATTCAGATATGTACTTGTATGCTTTTATGTACAACCGTATAGCAGATTCCTTAACTAATTTATTTTGTGGTTTGCATTGCTGTTCAACATATTAATGTATGTGTTTTATGCTTGTCAATTCTTTATTTATCTAGATATTTTTTTAAATGAAATCATCATCTTATGGTAGTAAACGTTATCTTTCTCTAGTTTGAAGTATAGACATTTAAAATTGACATGTAACAAGGAAAATACTTGATCTAGTATTTAAACATCTCCTTGACCCTGGGCTCCAACACGCCAGTTGTTGCTCGGAAGTGCTGTTAGCACAGTCAACACTTGATCCTGTGTTACTGGGGTTCAGTAATGTCAGCTGTTCCCCTGCTGTGTGTACGTCAAAAAGTCCTGCTGCCTCCACCCTGTTCTCTTCTCATCCCTGGGCTCCAACACCGCCAGTTGTTGCCTGGAAGTGCTGTTAGCACAGTCAACACTTGCTCCTGTGTTACTGGGGTTAAGTAATGTCAGCTGTTCCCCTGCTGTGTGTACGTCAAAAAGTCCTGCTGCCTCCACCCTGTCCTCCTCTCATCCCTGGGCTCCAACACCGCCAGTTGTTGCCTGGAAGTGCTGTTAGCACAGTCAACACTTGCTCCTGTGTTACTGGGGTTCAGTAATATCAACTGTTCCCCTGCTGTGTGTACATCAAAAAGTCCTGCTGCCTCCACCCTGTCCTCCTCTCATCACTGGGCTCCAACACCGCCAGTTGTTGCCTGGAAGTGCTGTTAGCACAGTCAACACTTGCTCCTGTGTTACTGGGGTTCAGTAATGTCAGCTGTTCCCCTGCTGTGTGTACGTCAAAATGTCCTGCTGCCTCCACCCTGTCCTCCTCTCATCCCTGGGCTCCAACACCGCCAGTTGTTGCCTAGAAGTGCTGTTAGCACAGTCAACACTTGCTCCTGTGTTACTGGGGTTCAGTAATATCAGCTGTTCCCCTGCTGTGTGTACGGCAAAAAGTCCTGCTGCCTCCACCCTGTTCTCTTCTCATCCCTGGACTCCAACACCGCCAGTTGTTGCTCGGAAGTACTTGGCACGGGTACTGACTCCAGCCCAGCCTGGTTACAGCACGACAGCTGTTTCCTGGGCGTGTCAACGTCAATTAGCCTCCAATAAGTTGTCCTGTCGTGTTGCATTCTGGTTAGCCTACTCTATGGTGCCTGCAGTTTAGGTCATTCCTATGTGTGCTGTGGGATATGTAAATAAAGGCTGTTTCCGTTGTGACAATAGGACAAGCACCCACTGTAGGACTATGTGATTCGGTAACTGCGGACGGCTTGCGGCCTGTCAATTTACATTTTCATGGGTGCCTTATGGTACCCGTCCGGGTTCCAGTACCGTCAGCTAGTTCTCCACAGTGCCATTGGCCTAGGTGCCTCCATCTCGGTATCCGAGTTCCAGCAACGTCTGCTGGTCCTTGGTAGTGCTTTGGAGCACAGGTACCTCCTGCTTAGTAACCGTGTCCCAGTAACGTCAGCTGGTCCTCGGTTGTGCCATTGGCTCTTTTCCTTCTGCTGCCCCTCCGGGTTCCAGCACAGTCAGCTGGTCCTCGTTACTTGCATTGGCTCTTGTACCTTCTGCTACCCGTCCGGGTTCCAGTACCGTCAACTGGTTCTCCGCAGTGCCTTTGGCCTAGGTGCCTCCATCTCGGTATCCGAGTTCCAGCAACGTCTGCTGGTCCTTGGTAGTGCTTTGGAGCACAGGTACCTCCTGCTTAGTAACCGTGTCCCAGTAACGTCAGCTGGTCCTCGGCTGTGCCATTGGCTCTTTTCCTTCTGCTGCCCCCCGGGTTCCAGCACAGTCAGCTGTCCTCGTTACTTCCATTGTCTCTTGTACCATCTGATACCCGTCCGGGTTCCAGTAACGTCAGCTGGTTCGCGGAAGTTAGTCAGCCTTCTTGTACCTTCAGCTACATTTACAAATTGAAGATTTTTTAAATGTTTTTTTGGGTAATCACTCTGGATCTCCAACAATGAAGACGACGACCCTGATGACCACCCCGAAGAAGATGACGCCCACAAGGACGACGAGCATCAAGCCAACCAGCCTGAACACCATACAAAGAAGAAATAAAAGATTACCCAGAAGAAGATCACCAACAGGACAAAGAAGGTTAAGACAAACTACAAGATACAGAACAAGAGACAGAAGAACAATAAGCAGAAGATCAAAAAGCAGAAGAACATGAAGTATAAGACCAAAATGAAGAGCTAAATATATGCTCTAAATTATAAGCAGAGAAGACTAAGCAGTGTATGGGGGTGAGTCCGTTCCTCCTCGTGGTGCCCCTGGAAAATGCCTGCTGTTGCAGGCTAAACTGAACACGGACAAATACTGTTGTAATTTAAATCTTTTGTGACAGCAAGAACGGAAGGAAGAAAAATTCATACTTTTACAGATTACAAGTACAGGAATCTCTGTCACAAATAAGAATATGATGAAGAAGATGAAGATGAAGTAGAATATGAAGAAGAATAATAGTTTAATAAGAACAATATGAGTAATGTTAACAAAAAGATGAATAGCAAGAAGTTTAAGAAGAAGATAAAGAAGGTGAAGATGAAGAATAATTGGATGAAAAAGATGATGCTGCTGAAGATTATGAAGGAGAAAGTGTGGCAAAAGTTAAAAAGGTGAAGAGCATGGAAGTTGTGAAACATACATATTTGCCAAAATAGAAAAAAGGTTAACAACATTGTCAATTTCTTCGTCAATCCGAACATCTTTAAAAAAAAAATATTTATGCTATTCCATTTGATTGGGTTAAACATCTATGCCTTTAATGTCTCCTCAACCTCCCTGTTGTGAATGGACTTGAAATGAGTTCTGAGCAGAGGCTCCCTCTGTTGGTTACAAGCGGTACTGGACTGTCCAGTGAAGATTGTGAGGATTGAGAATCAGGTGTTACTGACTGGTCTTATATAAGGGAGTCGCCTTCCCATCAGGGTTGTCGGTGATCAATTGTTCTGGTCTCAATCCTTGATTCCTGTTTCCTTTGTAGCCTGCTGTTTCGTGTCTGCATCTCCTGCTAACAGATAAGACATTTTCTTCTTTTGTTTTTGTGCTTGATTTTTGCTTTTTGTCTTGCACTTCTGTGGGGCCTTCAGGGTCCCCTCCGGGGGCTTTTGCCCTCTCAGTTTAGTTCAGCCACTGATGTTTGTACATTTGCTTTTTCCAGTTTTTTCAGTGGCTGCTGTTTTGATTTTGTTACACCAGAGAACTAATTTAGGTGGTAGAGGTCGTGTGATCTCAGGTGTTTTTGAAATTAGTAGAGTTGGTGCTTTTCAGGGTTTTTTGGGATTGCAGTAAGTGCCCTTCCTATCCTTTTCTATTTAGGTAGTTTGGGCCCCAACGTTTGCTCATACTATTTTCTGTCTGTGTCAGTATTTCTTCTTGTCTAACCGCCATTACATGTTTGGGGGCTTTCTATGTTCTTTGGGGATCTGCTCCGGGGCAGATAGCTTTCCTCTTTCTATCTTTAGGCGTAGTTAGTTTCTCAGGCTGTGACGAGGTGTCTAGGACCAACGTAGGAACGCTCCACGGTTGCCTCTAGTTGTGGTGGTTAGTCAGGGTACTGCATTCTCATTAGATTCCAACGCTCTGGTGTATTGCTTTTTTTACCTGCACTCCTCAGCTACCGAAACATAACAGTATCACCGGCCCAAAAATTAAAAATTGTATGGTACTCACAGAAGGAAAAATATTGTGAAAGAAAAAAGGTTGTCAGAGTGTCAGAGATATTTTTCTGTTTGTTACATTTTTTTTTTTTCCCTCTGTATCTCTGGGTGCTGGGGAGGATTTTTTCTCTCAATGGAGTTTGCACAGTTGTCTGGCCGTGTGGATCAGCTTGCCACTGAGGTTCGGAGTATTGCTACCTATCTTGCTAGGTTGCCTTTTTGTGGAACCTGGATTCCCATGCCAGATTTGTTTTTGGGGGATCGAGCCAAGTTTCTGAATTTCAAAAATAATTGTAAATTGTTTTTTTGCCTTAAAATCTAAATCCTCGGGGAACGCAGCGCAGCAGGTTCAATTGTCATCTCTCTCCTGCGCGGCGATCCACAGGATTGGGTTTTTCCCCTGACACGGGGGATCCTGTTTTGAGTGATGTTGATGCATTTTTTCAGGCCTTGGGGTTTATTGTACGATGAGCCTAATGTCACTGAAAAAGCCTTGTTGGCATTAAATCAGGGGTTGATGACGCTGAGTTATACTGTCAGATTCCGTAGGTGGGCAGTCCGACCAAATGGAATGACAACGCTTTTGCAGCCCTTTTTCGGAAGGGTCTGTCAGATAATGTAAAGGATTATGGTGGGATTCCCTGTCCCCTCTGGTCTCAATGATTCTATGTCACTGGCGATTCAAATTGAAGACTTTGCGCGAGCGGAGAAGTATGCGTGGAATAGTGTTGCCTTGTGACCTGCTTCTGAATCCATGCAGTGTGATAGAGTGGTTTTGGGCACAACGTCATGAGTTTCGGAAGCGCAATGGGTTATGTTTCTACTGTGGTGATGCTCTCATGCTATTTCAGTCTGCCCTAAGCGGTGAAGACGTTTTGCACCTCAGTTGTCTTGGGTAGTGTTCAGACTAAGTTTTTATTAACTGTTACTCGATATGCTCTCTGTCCTCATTTTCTGCTCAGGCTTTCGTTGATTCGGGAGCAGCTTTTAACTGATGGATTTTGATTTTGCTAAACGTTGTGGGTTTCCCTTGATACCCCTACAAAGTCTATTCCCCTACTGGGGATCGTTTTCTACCCCTTTGGCTGAGAATAAACCTCAGTTCTCTACTCAGGTGATAATGAGGTTGAACCTGATCATCAGGAGAGCTGCAAATTTTGGTTCTGAATAATCTGCATGACATTATCGTGCTGGTTTTCCCTTGGTTACAGTCTCATAATCCTGTTTTGGATTGGAAATCTGTGTCTGTAACCAGTTGGGGCTGCCAATTGTTAATACCAACACTCCTGTTTTTTCTGCCTCCCCCCAGGCTCAGGATGTTTCCTGACTTTTTGATTGATTTTTCTGATGTGTTTAGCGAAAGTAAATCTGCATCCTTGCCTCCCCATAGGAGCTATGACTGCGCTATTGAATTAGTGCCTGGTAGTAAAATTCCCTAAAGGTCGCCTTTTTAACTTGTCTGTACCTGAACATGATGCTATGCGGTCTTATATCAAGGAGTCATTGGAGAAGGGTCATATCAGACCATCCTCTTCACCCTTAGGTGCCAATTTTTTCTTTGTGGCCAAAAGGATGGTTCATTAAGGCCGTGTATTGATTATCGTCTTTTGAACAATATTACTGTGAAATATCAATACCCGTTACCCTTGATTTCTGACCTGTTTTCCAGGGTGAAAAACGCTACTTGTTTACCAAGCTTGACCTCAGGGGGGCATATAACCTTATTCGCATTAAGCACGGGGATGAATGGAAGACGGCATTTAATACCCATGAGGGGCATTTTGAGTACCTTGTGATGCCCTTTGGGCTCACTAATGCTCCTTCTGTCTTCCAGTCCTTCATGAATGACAATTTTCAGGGATTTTGTGGATAAATTTCTGATTGTTTATTTGGATGATATCTTGATTTTTTCCAATGACTGGGACTCTCACGTGAAACATGTTCGAACTGTATTCCAGAATTTGAGAGAGATGCTCTGTATGTAAAGGGATCAAAGTGTCTTTTTGGCGTACAGAGGATCTCATTTTTGGGATTCATTTGTCCCCATCTGTTATTGAAATGGACCCGGTCAAGGTTCAGGCCATCTGTGATTGGGTCCAACCTACTTCATTAAAGGCTCTTCAAAGATTTTTGGGTTTTGCCAATTTTTATCGTAAATTTATTGGTAATTTCTCGGTTATTGTTAAACCATTAACTGATTTGACCAAAAAGGGTTCTGATGTGGTGAATTGGCCCTCCTGAGGCAGTCTCTGCATTTCAGGAACTTAAGCAGAGATTCACTTGTGCTCCTGTTCTACGGGCAGCCTGATGTTTCTCTGCCATTTCAGGTGGAGGTTGATGCCTCTGAAATTGGGGCAGTGCCGTTTTGTCCCAAAGAGATCCAGAGACCTCTAAAAGTAACCCTGTGCCTTTTTCTCTCGAAATTTTTCTCCTACTGAACGTAATTATGACGTGGGCAATCGGGAGTTATTGGCCATGAAGTGGGCTTTTGAAGAGTGGGAGACATTGGCTGGAGGGAGCCAAACATCAGGTGGTGGTCCTTACGGACCATAAGAATCTGGTTTATCTGAATCTGCCAAGCGACTTAATCCTAGACAGGCCAGGTGGGCCTTGTTTTTTCACACGTTTTAATTTTGTGGTTTCCTTTCTTCCTGCACTAGAAAGTTAAGGCGGATTTTCTCTCGAGGAGTTTCCTTGCGGACCTCCTGATTATCTGATCCTTCTGTTATTTTGAAAGAAAGTGTAGTTCTTTCCGCCATCTCGCCCAATTTGAACTGGCTCTGAGGGGTCCAGGAGGATAGGCCGACGCTGCCCTGTTGGGAAATTATTGTCCCCGGACCAGTGAAAAAGATGTGGATGTCTGAATTCATTGTTCCGCGTTGGCAGGTCATCCCGGAAATTTTTTGGTACCAGAGACTTGGTTAGTCCAGTCCTTTTGGGTGGCCACCTTGTCTCGTGATGTCAGGGAATTTGTGCAGTCCTGCGGACTTTGCTCTCGCTCCAAGCCTTGCTCTCTGCTCTAGTGGTTTGTTGATGCCATTGCCTGTGCCCAAGAGACCATGGACCCATATCTCTATGGATTTCATTTCCGACCTCCCTGTTTCTCAGGGAATGACCGTCATCTGGGTGATTTTATAGGTTTTCCAAGATGATACATCTTTTGCCATTACCAAGTTGCCTTCCTCCTCTGAATTGGTGCCTTTGTCCTTCAGCACGTGGTTCGTTTACACGGCATCTTGAGAAACATTGTGTCTGACAGAGGAGTCCAGTTTGTTTCCAGATTTGGAGGACCTTTTGTTCTAAAACTTGGTGTTCAATTGTCTTTCTCCTCGGCCTTTCATCCTCAGACCAATGGTTCAAACTGAAGAACAAACAGACATTGGAGACTTGTCTAAGATGCTTTGTGTCTGCTGATCAGGAGACTGGCCTTTTTTGCTTTGGCTGAGTTTGCTTTAATAATAGGGCTAGCTCTGCCACTTTGATGTCTCCATTTTTCTGTAATTCTGGTTTCACCCTCGATTTTCTTCGGGCCAGACGGAGGCTTCTGTCTGTCCAGGTTTGACTCTGTTGTGGTGCGTATGCAACAGATTTGGGACCAGGTAGTGGAGAGGTTGTCCCTCTCCAGGAGAGGGCCCCAGCGGTTTGCTAACCGGCATAGGACTGATGGTCCTCGTTTAAAGTGGGGACTTGGTCTGGTTGTCCTCAAAAAAATATTCCTATGAGAGTGGCATCTCCTAAATTTAAGTCTAGGTTCATTGGACCTTATAAATCATGGAGATTCTTAATCCTGTTTCTTTTCGTTTGCTTCTTCCAGGGACATTTAAAGATCCATAACGTGTTCCACAAGTCCTTGTTGAAGAGGTTTGTTGAGCCAGTGGTTCCTACGCTTTGCCTCCGACCCTGTTCTGGTTGAGGGCAATATGGAGTTTGTGGTTTGAGAAAAATTGAATTCTCGTTTTTCTAGACGGAAACTCCAGATTTGGTTAAGTGGAGAGGTTATGGTCAGAAGACAATTCTTGGGTGTTTGCTTCGGACATCCATGCTAGAGACTCATCCGGCGTATCATAGAACTCATCCTGACCGACCTGGTTGCTCAAGTGAGGTTCGTGACCCCCTCCTCAAGGGGGGTACTGTTTGTGAATGGACTTGAAATGAGTTCTGAGCAAGCTCCCTCTGGTGGTTACAAGCGGGTACTGGACTGTCCATGAAGATTGTGAGATTGGGAATCAGGTGTTACTGACTGGTCTTATATAAGGGAGTCGCTTTCCCATCAGGGTTGCCGGGATCAATTGTTCTGGTCTCAATCCTTGATTCCTGTTTCCTTTGTAGCCTGCTGTTTCGTGTCTGCATCTCCTGCTAACAGATAAGACATTTTCTTCTTTTTGTTTTTGTGCTTGATTTTTGCTTTTTGTCTTGCACTTCTGTGGGGCCTTCTGGTCCCCTCCGGGCTTTTGCCCTCTCAGTTTAGTTCAGCCACTGATGTTTGTACATTTGCTTTTTCCAGTTTTTTCAGTGGCTGCTGTTTTGATTTTGTTACACCAGAGAACTAATTTAGGTGGTAGAGTCGTGTGATCTCAGGTGTTTTTGAAATTAGTAGAGTTGGTGCTTTTTCAGGTTTTTTTGGGATTGCAGTAAGTGCCCTTCTACCTTTCTATTTAGGTAGTTTTGGGCCCCAACGTTTGCTCATACTATTTTCTGTCTGTGTCAGTATTTCTTCTTGTCTAACCGCCATTACATGTTTGGGGGCTTTCTATGTTCTTTGGGGATCTGCTCCGGGGCAGATACTTTCCTCTTTCTATCTTTAGGCGTATTAGTTTCTCAGGCTGTGACGGGCGTTTAGGACCAACGTAGGAAACGCTCCACGGCTGCCTCTAGTTGTGGTGGTTAGTCAGGTACTGCAATCTCATAGATTCCCAACTGCTCTGGTGTATTGCCTTTTTTACCTGCACTCCTCAGCTACCGAAACATAACACCTCCCCCAATACATTCTACATTACTCTTTGTTTGTTTTCCTTCATGTACAATTAACCAACAAGGCAAGAATGGGTTTTTTTTAATTTCGATATTTTGCTCCCATAGACTTACATTGGATTTCTGTTATCGGTATCGGGTATCGCCGATACTTTTTGGTATCGCGATACCAATTCTGATCCGATACTTATTGTATTGGAAAGTATCGCTCAACTCTACTGGAGCACAAAGGCTCTACTCACGCTTCCTCTCTTTTTGCTGTCCACCATCAAGTCTTTTCTTTCTGCCATCAGTGCCGCAACCTGTCTCTTCACTTATGGGACGGAACATCCAATAAGGTTTGGGAAGGTCACTGTGCATTGCAATTGAGACATCATGAGATCATGATGTGTGCCATAACATTATAAAGTGCAGTGACTGAGCTGAAAGCCCTAGTCAGTAGTGAAGAGACGGGAGCAGTGCACAACGTGCAAGAAGAAGACTTGACATCTGTCAACAAGCTTGAAGTGGCCGGTGAGTTGCGTATTTTTTTTCTTGTTTTTTTTATATACATAATATGATCTGGTATCTAGACGCTGAAATCACTAAAGAGTAAGTCATTTGTGGCAAATTTATTAACCATGAATAGAATCAATAGCCGTGGAAATTGGGGGAAAATTTGGGTGAAACCAGCAAAAAAGCGATTTGCAAATTATCCCAGCAAAAGCGATTTGCAAATTATCTGCTCATGAATAGTAATAAGCTCAATCCAGGGCATTACAATTGCAATGATTTTTTACAGTAATCTAAACCAACACCGACAGTATAGCATAGATTAATTCACAGTATACGTGTACCATTTTTTTTAGTATAACATAGTTCTGTTCTTGTCATAGAGAAGGGCAAACACTTCAATCTTGGTTCGGATTACATTGCCGAATTTGCAATATACGTCGATTAATTCGTCGAATATTCGCCGAACATAACCAACGCCATTCATTTCAATGGGAGACAAAAACAAAGGCTTGCACAACACCTTATAACGTCCTCAAATGCTGCGAAACACATCAAATGAGAGACAGACACCAGGAAAGTGGCCTCAAATTCACCGCAGTAACAGATTTTAGCATTTAACTGCAGCAATCGGCAAGGCATGAGGTAACGGGCTTTGGGACAACATTTACAGCTTTCATTGAACATCACAGTAAGATGAGGTGGTTGAGGGATATGTGTAGGGCCCATTTGCTGGAGCCCTGATAATTACATGCAACACCACTACCGCTTTCATGCTGAGCCACACTCAGGTGGCACAAATATCATTTTGTACACTACCATGTCAGAAACATTTAAGGATAGTGACAACGGGTAATTGAGTCAAGGAAGCAGAGGCCTGACGATGTCAGAGGCCTACTGATCAGGCAACACACATTAAGGAGACCCAAACCAAGAGTGTTCACATTTCCAAAAAATTATTACATTACCACCAAAGTGGCATCAATTTCACCAAGTAGAAATAGTATAATAGGGACCGACAGTCTTTCACTATACCTAATCCAGCAGATGGACACCCAACCAGAGTGTTCACATTTCCAAAAATCATTGTCAGACACCAACCAAAGTGCATCAAATTTCACCACAGTTGAAATAGTATTACAGGGACAAACAGTTTTTTCCTCTACACTCAATGCAGCAGATGGAAACCCAAAAAGGAATGTTCACATTTAAAGAAATGAAGGGCCTGGACACCACCGAAGGGGAATAACTGACATGAGAATAGAAAGGTCTCCAACAGCTAACCCAGCAGATGTAAACCAACCATGACTGTTTACATTTCCACAAATTTTTTATTATCTTCAGCAGCAGCAGCAGCAGCTACAGAGCCACACTAAAGTTATCACAATGTGCAATATGTACATTAATGCATCACACAAAAAGTCCAATATCACCTAGTCTGTGCATCTGCGATTGGGGTGCATAAGTCCTTGGGGGATTCATCACTTGTTTCATCTTGATGAAAGTTGGTGGTCTACACTTTCAGGGGACAGACGGATGCGCTTATCCATCAGGACCCACCGCAGCACTGAAGACACATTCTGAGAGAATGCTGGCTGCCGGGCGCGATGAAACCTCCAAGATGTGTAAGGCGAGCTCCAGGACACTCACCCATTTTGGAAAACCAAATGTGAAAAGGTCCAAACCCGTCCTAATGCTATTGATATTCAGTTCTATATAGTCCTGCACCATCCTCTCCATTTGTTTACCACATGTAAGACTTGGACTCTGTTGTAGTGGTGCACAAGTTGTCTAAAAAAGTGTCAAAGGACACAGAAATTACTTCTTCCACTTCCACCAATGCTGATGCTGCTGTTAATGTTTTTGACATTGACGAATTGATGTGCTGGAGTTTGGAAGTCTATAGCTGCGATGCGAACTGTTGCTTCACTGCTGCCTTGGGGAAATCTCTCTTAAGGTTGTGTAAAAGTGTTTTTTCGATACTCCAGCATTCGCGAGTCCTTTCTAGGGCAGGAATCATCAGGTAAAATTTGGTTTTATTAAGTGGATCTAGCAGAGTGGCACCCAGTAGTCAGCAATATTCTTAATCATAATATTATGGGGATCATGTTGCAGATAGTGCAGCAAGAAGGCACTCATAGTCAGGCTCTACCATGAGGTCCAAACTCATGCTGTGTTGGTGGTGGGTAACCAATGAGGCTGTTTCCTCTGTCCCCTCCTCCACCATTACAACAGAGAGGGGAGGATTATCCTCTTCATCTGACAGTTGCTTGTCCATCACCTCTTCCTCTCCATTTGTTCCTCAGATCTTGCACCTTCGATAAATTTGTCTGTTATCACCAGCCCCACTTGGTCGTTTGTAATCCTCCCTCCCTTGGCACCCACCTGTGTGACAAAAGTCTTGAACTCAGGAGACAATGTTATCCCTTCCGTACCTCCTCTACTTCTTTCTCTTCTTCTGGAACCACCATCTCCTCCTGCAGGCTATTCAAAGTCTGCTTCAGCATATAGATTGGCTGGAATAATGATGCTGATGATGGCATCATCAGTGCTAACCAAACTTGTAGCCATTTTGAAACTGTGAAAAGGGTGCAGAGGTCCTTAATCTGTACCAACTCTGTTAGTGATATGCGCCATGTCCTACTTCATTGTCCCAGGCTATATGACATGACATACTGCAATCAGGGCTCGCTGCTGCTGCCATAGTTGCTGCAACATGTGCAGAATGGATTCCACCGTGTCGCACATCGCATATCAACCTATTAACTGGCATGGCCAAGACCTCTGTATCGATGCAAGTCGATGACCAAGCGGTGTGAATGGTGGAAATGAGCACACAGCTTACATGCCCTCTGGAGCAGCTCACCCAAGCCGGATAGTGGCTGAGAAAATGCTGTACCACCAGGTTGATGACATGAGCCATGCAAGGCACATGTAGAGCTTGCCTCACTGTAGGGCCACCACCAGACTGCCATCTCCTAGGGATATCAATTTTAATACAGCATGATTGTGGTCAGCCCTGCCTGTGCAGTACGGAGGGGGTGGGATTTGCTCTGCACTGTTGGAACGCGTGTCTCGTAAAGGCAGAGGTTGAGGAAGAAGGTGGAGCCCCTAGAGGAGAGAGGAAGCAGAAGCAGCGGAGGAAGTGTTAAATGTAGAGGTTTGTCCTGCAAACCTTGAGGATTCCAAGACTTGTGGAGCAGCGCCTGTCCCCACAGCCACCAATTCAGTCAGTGCCCAGTCAACAAGATTAATGCCCTTGGCCATGCTTACTTATCCAAGTGTCTGTGGTGAAATGCACCCTGGCAGACAGAGATTTTGTCAAAGAACGGTGATGTTGTCTACAACATGATGGTGTAGCACAGGCACAGCTTTCTTAGAAAAGTAATGGCGACTGGGTACTTTGTACTGGGGGACTGCGATGGCCATCAACTTTCAGAAACCATCTGTATCTACCAGGCAGAAAGGCAGCATTTCTATGGCCAACAGATTGGAGATTGTGGAGTTCAACCTCTTAGCTTTGTCATGCATAGGAGAAAACAATCTTTTATGCGACAACTGAAGATCTGTGGGCTCGCTGCAATGCTGAAAGAGTGCGGAGTATGGTGAACCAAATAACTGCTGGACTATGAGAGAGGCGCAGGCGAGATGTTACGGTGGATTGAGAAACTTGTGGTGTGCTCGTTCTCTACGATGGGTCAAAAACAGCAAGCATGTCCACTTCTGTTACAGCTAAAGGTGGCCTCCATGACTGGATTGGTTAAATAACCCCAGGTTCTGCAATTAAAGACCTGCATCTCAATAGTTGTCATTTTAACAGAGGAGGAGGAAAAAGCTGCGGATGTGAATGATTGGGTGGCTGATGGTTGTTGACATCCGCTGGTCTGCATTTTTTTGCAGTGGGATTCCTACAGTAAAGTTATTTGATTGCGCATGTGAAGGTTCATACATGTAGTAGTCAAATTATTGCACTTTTTACCTCTACTCAGTTTTCTTTTGCAAAGTTGGCAGATTATGTGAGTTGGCTCATCCTTTGCAGTGTCAAAAATGGCTAGGCAACCCTTGCCACCCCCGCGAGCTGCAGATTCGCGGACACTGCTGGTCAAAGGTACAGTTTTGGCTGAGGATGCATTGCTCGTCGTGGCTGCATCACTACGTGTCAGCGACGTACGGCGCAACATTACCTTCTCATATTCCTCCTCACATGACCTACTCAGCTGTGTTCCTCCATGTTCACGCCATCTGGGATCTAACACCTCATCATCAGGCGCCAGACCTCCCTGACCTTTCCCGGCACCTGCGCACTGCAGTACTCTGCTCTGCCCTCAACGGGAAACAAAGAAGAGAACGTCTTCGCTAGAAGATGGGAGTCGCCGGACCAGACAGCGACTCCCTTCAGACCGAACCGGACTCCGGACTGCCCTGGGTGATTATAATCTAACTCGTTTTTCTAATCTTTCAGGTTACATCAGGGCTTATCTACAGCATTACTGAATGCTGTAGATAAGCCCCTGATGGCGGTGGCCGCATCTCATTGTCGAAAAATGAGGTGACAGATTCCTTTAACAGTGCCAGCATCAGGAGCAGCCTCTCTGCGATGTTACAGTGTCAAAATGGCACTAAAACAAGATGTCCTCTATTTATATGGAGAGGGACATGTGATTTCAGCAGCCAATGACACAAGCCATTGTGTCAGGACATTGTTGGTGTTTCCTGTGCCCTGATTGGCTAGGCGCAATGTGCACACAAAAGTTAGTAAAAAACAGACTGCTTATCCCAATTTTATAAAATTGTGCTTGTGTTTCCGATCGCGAATCTGAATGTGCCATATTCGTGCCAAATTTGTGTTTGGCGATCGTTTTCCGAACAAATTCATTCATCTCTACTTGTCAGTAGCACACTACAACAGAGCAAGCGAGCTCCTGTAAGGCATATTGTGCCAATTCAGGTCAGGTGTCCGGTTTATAGACCCCGTAGTCAAAGGGGAATGAACTGTGAGGGAGAACATCGATAAGGGAGGAGAGGTAATTTTGAACCATAGATGCTGTCTCCTGTCTGTTGCAATCGATTCAGTATTACCAGTCGTGTGAGCGTTACTCGAGAAATCAGTCCACAACATGGTCATGAAACCCCTGTGTCCAATGCCACTTTGGCTGTGTGCACCACGAACACCTCTTCCATTTGGCCCAGTACGGCTTGTGGTAGAACCTGCACCGCTGCTGTGTGCTGGGATGCCTCTAACAAACGGTTTACCAGAGTTGCTTGTTTGTTCGCCAATATTAGCTCTAGGTGCTCCTGTGGCATGATGTTCTGTAATTTGCCTTTATAGCGTGGATCGAGGATGCTGGCCAACCAGTAGTCGTCATCCTTCATAATTTTGGCAATGCGGGGGTCCCTTTTTAGGATGCGCAAGACATAATCACACATGTGGGCCAATGCTCCAGGTGTCAATGCACTGACAGTGGTGGGTGGAGGAGCACTTTCTGCCAAATCCACATCCCTCCAGTCATGCACAAACACTGTACCTGACCTTAGCAAGCCAACATTTTCTCTTGCCCCCTGAGAAGCATCCTCCTCCCCAAAATAATCATCATCCTCCTCTTCCTCTTCCTCTCTTCCTCCACCTTGTCCAGGACAGTTCCCTTAGCAGACAATGCCTGACTGTCATCAAGGCTTCCCTCCTCCTCCTCTTCCTCCTCCGCTGCAGACGCCTGATCCTTAATGTGCGTCAAAGCTGGCATGAGCAGACGCATAAGTGGGATGCTCATGCTTATGATGGCATTGTCTGCGCTTACCTGCCGTGTGCATTCTCAAAACACTGAAGGACTTTACAGAGTCTTTCATCTTTGACCACTGCACACCCGACAACTCCATGTCTGCCCTAAAACTGCCTACCTGTGAATCCTCCCACAAATGCATTACAGCCTGCCTCTGTTTCGCACAGCCTCTTAACCATGTGCATGGTGGAGTTCCACCTTGTTGCAACATCTATGATTAGTGATTTGGCGGTGCTTGGGAGGTGGAGCGATCACTGCAGCCTCTGCATACGACTGGAGTCTACAGGCGAGCGACGGATGTGCGAGCACAGTCTTTGCACCTTATGGAGCAGGGCTGTTAACTCCGGATAATTATTTAGGAAGCACTGCACCACCAGGTTCAAGGTGTGAGCCAGGCAAGGAATGTGTCTGAGTTTTGCCAGGGCTATGGTCGCCACAAAATTACGCCTGTTATCACTAACTACCTTGCCTGGCGCAAGATGTATACTGCCCAGCTATGACTCAGTTTCTCGCTGCAAGTAGTCGGCCAGTACATCCGCTGTGTATCTGTTGTCGCCCAAAGACATCATCTTTAAAACAGCCTGCTGACCCTTACCATTAGCCGATCGATAGTGGACATCTTGTGAACAACACTGGCAGCTGCGGATGGAGTGCTCGTGCGACTGCGCTCTGTCGACGAGCTTCTAGAGGAGGAGGAGGATCAAACGCCTACAGCCAACTGTTGCCTATACCGTGAGCTAGGCAGCACTGTCCCACCGTCGCTGTCCCCTGTGGACCCTGAATCCACCACATTAACCCAGTGCGCAGTGATGGACATGTAACAGCCCTGGCCATGCCTACTGGCCCATGCATTTCTTGTGAGGTTCACTTTTCCACTCACTGACTGTTGGAGTGCACAGACAATGCGGTCTTTCACATGCAGGTGGAGGGTGGGGATGGCTTTTCTAGAAAAGAAGTGCCAACTGGGTAGGTCATAGCAGGGGACAGCATAGGCCATTTAGGTCTCTGAACGCTGTGCTTTCAACCAAACAGAAAGGCATCATCTCTAATGAGATCAGTTTTTGCAATGTAGGCGTTCAAAGGCAGTCTACGCGGATGAGAGGATGAATACTTTCTTGTCCTACTTAGAGTGTCTGCTAGGGTGAGCTGGACTTGAGAGATGCATATGGGAACTAGCGGTGGACATGAAGGACTGAGAGGGGGTTGGTGATGGTGGTGGTGGTGGTGATGGCCTACATTCAGTCATTCGTTGCAAAAGCATTGTGATTCCCTGACTGCTTTGGCCTTGCGATGACACCTCAACATTTCTTGCTGGTGGTTGTGCTAACCGGTGGGCTTACCAGTGGGGAAAGTGATGGAGCGTTGCTGGCTACCTTCAGTCGGAGCAGGTGCACATGTGCTACCAAAGGTTTTGTAGTCCGTCCACTTTTGCAAGTGCATGGTGATTAAATGTCTAAGCATGCAACTGGTATTCAAATTTCGGAGATTTGTCATTCTGCTAAAGGTCCTTCCGCACTTCTTACAGATAACCTTTGCCTCATCAATAGGATTTTGGTCAAAAAAGTGCCACACTGGAGTCTTCCTACTATGGGATAAATTTTCATGGCTTGCACGCTGTGCTAATTTGACCATCTGGCCAAGCTGTCCTGCAACTCTTTTTGTTTTTTTAACACTTTTTTGGACTGCTACGGGCCTGCCAGATAATCGCTGCTGCAATGTCGATGCCTGCTATGAATCCTTCTCCTCTTCTGAGCTATTGCCAGCGGCACCCTCTTCCCCCAATGGATGCCAATCCGGATCAACAACTGGGTCATCCATCACCTCCTCTTCAATTTCATCTGCACCTTCCTCTGTGTCACCGTGTGAGGTGGTAGAGTATGCGGGAAGGGGCACCTGAGTTTCATCAGGGTCAGATTCTGGCTCAGTAGACTGCGAGGGCAATGTAGTGCTCTGGGTGAATCTACCAGCAGAATCATCTATCAGTGGCTGTGCATCAGTGCCCTCAATGTCAGATTCATCTTGGACTGGCGAATTCAGGATTTGACTTGATAACCCAGGCATGGAACATGAAAAGAGCTCCATGGAGTAATCTGAAGTGTGGCCTGCCATCATGGTGGTGAAGGACACAAGCAAAGGTGTTGTTCCTGACCAGGAGCCTGCACTGACAACTCAGTGCTTGCATTTTTTGAAACTTCAGAAGAGGAGGAGATAGAGCTGGAGGCTGTTTCGGCAATGTAAGATCAAACCTGTTCCTGATGCTCCGGCTTTAAAAGCAGTTTACCTACTCCCAGAAAAGGGAGCCTTCCAGGCCTTCTGGAGCCAGATGATGGCGCAGGCTCAACACCTCCTGCCTCAGGTGCTATTGTGCTTTTGGCACTACCAGCAGATGCACTACCACCACCATCAGTACCAGCTGGCCCCCCACGCCCACGTCCGCGGTCTCTTCCACCATATTTCCTCATGTTTAGGAAAATGTACCCAAAATACCAGCAGATACATGGTACTGTATCAGAAGCGTACAGCTGTATATGGCGAAGGGGGAAATTGTAAATCTCCGTATATATTTCCGGAGTCACACACAGACGCTCACAGGCTCAGTATGGATTAGACCAGAATATAAAAAGCAGGAAAAGGTAACGTATCAGAAGCGTACAGCTCTATACAGTCTAGGGATAATTGTAAATCTCCGTATATAATTCCGGAATTCAGACACAGACTCTCACAGACTCGGTATGGATTAGACCAGAATATAAAAAGCAGAAAAAGGGTAATGTATCAGAAGTAGTGTTGAGCATTCCGATACCGCAAGTATCGGGTATCGGCCGATATAGCGTTATCGAATTCCGATACTTAATTCCGATACTTTTTCAATATCGTATACCGGAATCGGAAGTTCCCATAATTCTTTGAGAGGCAATGTGATTTTAGTCAGCCAATGAGGAATCCTACGAAGTGTGGGGCACATCCTGTAATGCTGCGGTCATCTTAACTAATGGCATGGCTGTGATTGGCTGCTGAAATGATGTCAGAATGCACTATAAAAGGCGCCGCCGCCATTTTAGCGTCACTGTGCTGTGAACTCAGTAAGGGACAGAACGCTACTCTGCTCACTCTGAGGGACAGTTAGATATTGCGATTTTGTGTACTACTGTGCTTGAGGCAGGCTAGTTTACCAACCGCTGTGTAAAGCTTCATTTTGCCAGTGTTGTTTTAACAGCTCTGTGCAAGGTGTGTGTGTGACAGTGCAGGTGACGCTGCAGTTTGCTCTGCATCCACCGCTGTTTGTAGGCATCTGCACGTGTCACTGACTCTTTTTTTTTTTTTTTATTTTATTTAGTGAATTGGTGCAGCTCCATTATATTAGAAAAAAATCAAATCTATTAGTGTGACGTGCTTCCATCCGTATACAATACATTGGTTGCAAACACTATAGAAGTACAGAAAGGAGCTTTTCACAGATTGTGGACAGTTGTGTTTCAGTGTTCACTTCAGTCTGTGTTTTTTACTTTTTGAGTGCAGATCACGCTCCAGTTACTTGTTCAAGCACTGCTGCTTGTACTCTGCTGAGCGTTGCTCAGTGGCTCATCCTTTTCATTTATCTCCAATTGGTTCTGCTACATTCCATTTAAAATAAATCTAATCTATTAGTGTGACGCGCTTCCATCCGTATACAATACATTGGTTGCAAACACTATAGAAGTACAGAAAGGAGCTTTTCACAGATTGTGGACAGTTGTGTTTCAGTGTTCACTTCAGTCTGTGTTTTTTACTTTTTTGAGTGCAGATCACGCTCCAGTTACTTGTTCAAGCACTGCTGCTTGTACTCTGCTGAGCGTGTCTCAGTGGCTCATCCTTTTCATTTATCTCCAATTGGTTCTGCTACATTCCATTTAAAATAAATCTAATCTATTAGTGTGACGCGCTTCCATCCGTATACAATACATTGGTTGCAAACACTATAGAAGTACAGAAAGGAGCTTTTCACAGATTGTGGACAGTTGTGTTTCAGTGTTCACTTCAGTCTGTGTTTTTTTACTTTTTTGAGTGCAGATCACGCTCCAGTTACTTGTTCAAGCACTGCTGCTTGTACTCTGCTGAGCGTGTCTCAGTGGCTCATCCTTTTCATTTATCTCCAATTGGTTCTGCTACATTCCATTTAAAATAAATCTAATCTATTAGTGTGACGCGCTTCCATCCGTATACAATACATTGGTTGCAAACACTATAGAAGTACAGAAAGGAGCTTTTCACAGATTGTGGACAGTTGTGTTTCAGTGTTCACTTCAGTCTGTGTTTTTTACTTTTTTGAGTGCAGATCACGCTCCAGTTACTTGTTCAAGCACTGCTGCTTGTACTCTGCTGAGCGTGTCTCAGTGGCTCATCCTTTTCATTTATCTCCAATTGGTTCTGCTACATTCCATTTAAAATAAATCTAATCTATTAGTGTGACGCGCTTCCATCCGTATACAATACATTGGTTGCAAACACTATAGAAGTACAGAAAGGAGCTTTTCACAGATTGTGGACAGTTGTGTTTCAGTGTTCACTTCAGTCTGTGTTTTTTACTTTTTTGAGTGCAGATCACGCTCCAGTTACTTGTTCAAGCACTGCTGCTTGTACTCTGCTGAGCGTGTCTCAGTGGCTCATCCTTTTCATTTATCTCCAATTGGTTCTGCTACATTCCATTTAAAATAAATCTAATCTATTAGTGTGACGCGCTTCCATCCGTATACAATACATTGGTTGCAAACAATATAGAAGTACACAAACGGGCCTTTCACAGCTACTGAACATGGGTTTTTTAATTTTTAACTAAAATATGTATTTTTTCAAATGACACAAATATAAGTAATGTTGAAGAGGAATAGTCCTACATCCATTGTTTGCACAATATTACAGGTGTACATCATGTCCCTTAATCAACAATGTATTATTATATTTACTTGTATGCTTTATTTAAAAGCCAAGAACACAGAAGGATAACCTTCGCACTGCAGCTGTTGTCAAAGTTCAACCCACATTATGCACTTCCAACATTGCAGCATTTGAGGCATGATGTGAGTTGGATTTGTCAAAGTTATGGAGTGAGAAGGTTCACCATCAGTACCCTATAGCATAAGTATGCTTTTGTGTTAGCATTTGTGTTAGACATGTGGATATCTGCCATAATATGTCACAATTATTTAGTTACAGATTTGTTACCAACACTAATCATTGAATGGTTTTAAATTTGACGTTTCACTTGTTTTACAGCTTAGAAATAAGGGTGTAGCCTGATATCTATGTGTAGCACTAGCCACTTTAACATGTCATGTTTTTTTAAACATGTGTAGCTAGGTAGCAGTAATTTTTGCCGGACACACAGCAGGGGAACAGCAGGCGTTACTGAACCCCACTATCACTATAGCTTGTGTATTGGTCTGTGGACACGACACTTCTGAGCAGCAACTGGCAGTGTTGTAGCCCAGGGAGTATAGCTCAGGTGGTAGAAAGATGAACATAACAGGAGACATGGAAAACGTTGCCAACCAGTTAGTTAATCTGAAACCGGACAGGCAAATTCAGGCGAGATCCATGCCTAGTTCATTTTCAGAAAAGTAAGCCGTTCTACATTATCGTAGGATAGTCGCATGCAACGGTCTGTTAGTACACCACCTGCAGCAGTAAAGACGCGCTCCGATAATACACTGGCAGCAGATCAAGCCAGCACCTCCAATGCATACTGGCTAAGCTCTGGCCATGTATCCAGCTTAGAGACACAAAACTTGAATGGGGAAGAGCCATCTGAGAGTACACTGAGAGGGCAAGACATGTAGTCTGTAACCATCTTACGGAAATGTTGCCTCCTGCTGACTGGAGCCGTCTCGGATGGTGTAGACATTGGTGGCGCTGCCACAAAACTTCGACACATTTGGAACATACTGTTCTTGCCCTGTGCAGAGGCGCTGCTCGTGCTCCCTCTTGTTGCAGAGCTGTCTCCACAGAGCTGCTTTGTAAATCAGTAGCAGCAGCAGTGCTCTCGGCTGGAATGGAGAACATTATGGATTGCACCAGTGTGTCTTGGTACTTCCGCATTTTACGCTCCCGGTTCAACGGTGTGATGAGGCTTTGTAAGTTGTCCCGGTTAGCGAGGGTCTAGGAGGGTGTACACCCAATAATCAGACGTGGTGTGAATGTGTTCGATGCGGCGGTCGTTTCTCAGCCACTGCAGCATGAAATCAACCATGTGCTGCAGACTCCCAACTGGCCAAGAAACGTTGTCCCCTGCAAGAGGCGTCATCTCCGCCTGCTGTGCATCACCCCACCCTTGGTCTACATACTGACTAGAGCATTGTCTACCTCCCTCTGGAGCGATGTCTTCCTCCTCCATTGACTCCTCCTCATCCTCCTCACAAAGTCCTTCAAATACATATAAATTTACAAAATTTAAAACTCAAAATTTAAAAACTTTGTATCATAATTCTGTAACATCAGTTTATGGAAACACAATAGCATTACAAAAGGATAGACAAAAAATGTACATTATGTGCTTTGTAAATACATTAAAAGTTTGTAATGGTTATGAAAATATAGACAGCGACTCTGGAGGTTCAATTGTTGATACAGCATGGTACTTTGAAAGTCCTCCAGCCCTTTGTGAGGAACCACGTTGCGCTGACTGTCCAGAAGGTGATGGAATTTGTGACTCCTCATCCTCCACCTCTTCCAAAACCTCATGCCTTAGTGCTTGCAGTGTTTTTTGAAGCAGGCAGATAAGGGGGACAGTCAGGCTGACTAGTGCATCATCTGCACTCGTCATCCGCGTTGACTCATCAAACGCACGCAAAACGTGGCAGATATCCTTCATAGAGTTATTCGCCACTCATTACACTGGCAGTGGCTGCCCATTCATTATAGGATCCAATTCTAATTACTGGTTCTCACCAACAAAGCTCTCCACAGCGCAGCACCCCCCTACATCTCCTCCCTTATTTATATTTATCGGCCGAACCGACAGCTGCACTCTGCAAACGACCTTCGACTAACCTCTGCACTAATCCGTACCTCCCACTCCCAACTCCAAGACTTCACCCGCGCTGCGCCAATCCTCTGGAATGCTCTACCCCAAGAAATTAGGACTATCCGCAATTTGGATGGTTTCAGGCGCTCCCTCAAAACACATTTGTTCACAGTGGCCTATCACATTCACTAATCAAAGTCATTCTATGTGTAATTCTGTGTGTGTAGCCCATTCACTATCTCCATGCATCCCTCACTTCCTTAAAATGGCTGGACCATCATTGTAAAAACACCATTGTATATAAACACCTGTACTTTGTATCTCCCACACCTCATTGTAGATTGTAAGCTTTCACCAGCAGGGGCGGCTGATTTTGCTTTAATTATTGTATTGTTAACGTTGTTACTTATGACTCGTGTTTTGAAACTGTTAAACTGTAAAGCACTGCGGAATATTATGGCGCTATATAAATAAATAATATTATTATTCTTATTATAGAGGCCACTCAGTAGTGGTGAAGTGTGAACGGCGCAAATTGCGAGTTGACTGCGCCTGATGCAGCTGATAAATCCATTACTGTTGGCTGCTGCTCACACAACTGCTCCAACATATGTAACGAGGAATTCCACCTGGTGGGTACGTCACATATGATGCGATGTTCATGAAGGTGAAATCTGCGTTGCAGAGCTGCAATCAGCGATCTGGCCATGCTGGAACGTCGCAAGTGAGCGCACTCTAGGCGGACCTTGTGCAGCAGTGCATCAAGATCCGGATAGTCCCTCAAAAAACTCTGCACGACCAAGTTGAGCACATATGACAGACATGGTATGTGAGTGAGGTTGCCAAGGCCCAGAGCTGACACCAGATTTCGGCCATTGTCACACACTACCAAGCCTGCCTGTAGATTCTCTTCCAAAAACCACACGTCGCTCTCCTGCTTTATGGCATTACAGAGCTCCTGCGCTGTGTGGCTAAGATTCCCCATGGAAATTAATTTCAGGATGGCCTGTTGACATTTGGACACGGCTGTGCTCATATCGGTCGCAACAGGTAAACGTTCACGGGTCCATGTGGAGGTAGACCGTGACGGCTCCTGCAGCGATGATTCTGAGGAACTGGAATAGGAGGAGGAATCAATGTGTACAGACTTGATTCCTGCAATCCTTGGAGTTGGCAGAACACGTACAACGCCACTCGCAAGATCAGTACCCGGCTGCACAACATTGACCCAATGGGCAGTGAGGGAAAGGTATTGTCCCTGGCCATGGGTGTTAGAACCCTCTTGTTAGGTTTGTTTCAGTTTGCTGGTCACATGACCTTTTTTCCCTATTTAGTCTGGCTCCGCCCTTCTGGCTTTGCTTGACTTCATTGTATTATCTACTGTTAAGCTAGCCGGGTGCTTAGGTGCCTTAATCTGTCAGTTTTGCTTGATGTTAGATCACAAAGTATTTATTTTTCTGTTTAATTATCCATGCTACAATTTATGTTAGGAGGTGTCCACCTTTTCTCCCAGTCCCTAGATCTTGTAGGGATTACTCCCTCGCAACTATAGGTCTTCGTTCACACTAGATGAGGACTTTAGCGTGTCTGGTCGCAGGATCAGGTTCCCCGTTACATCGTAGGGATTCAGCTTAGTTGTATTGTAGGGACAGAATTCCCTTCTTTCCTTACTGGTTGTAGCAGATCATAACAATGGTACTGGTCCACGCATCGGTGGTCAGGTGGACCTTGCTACTGAGGGCTTTTAGTAGCGCATGTTTAATTTTTCCCTCAACATGCTTTTGCAGACCAGGGACGGCTTGCCTGCTGAAATGAAATCGGCTTGGCACATTGTATTGTGGGATTGACAATGATATTCAGTTACGGAAACTGTCTGTCTCCACCAGCCTGAATCACAGCATTTCAAGGGACAGGAGTTTTGCAATGCCAGCATTCAGAGCCTGTGCTCGTGCATGGTTTGCGGAGTATGGCCGTCTTTTATCCCATGCCTGTGCTACCGATGGCTGTTTTGTGGCCTGGGAGTGTGAGGATGACAGGGAACTTGCTGCTGTGTGTGGAATAACAGTTTGTCTCTGGACAACAGTGGCCGAGGTTCTTCCATGGCGATCCTGTGAGGAAGCATAACCAGCTGTGTGTGAGCTCGATGAAGAGGCTTCAACACAACCTGAAGATGTAGGTGCTGCTGTAGGTTGGCCTACATCTCTAGTGTGTCTTTGTAACTCAACTACGTGCTTTGTCCGCACATGTTTCCACATATTTGTGGTATTGAGGTGACTGACACTTTTAGCTATTTTTAATTTTTAATTACACAGCTTGCATTTCACATAGCAAATATCATGTGCAAGTGTGTGAAAAAAGGACCACGCAGTGCAAGTCCTGGGAGCGCACGTTTTGACTTTTGGAAGACAACTGCTCCGAACAGGTGCCAAACTGGAGGCTACAGGCAACCGAGTCTGCAGCCTAACTCTCCCTCCTGTTTGTACCGTTGGGGCAATGTCTTCCTCTATCTTCCTTCTATCACTAACCATTTCTCTAGGCCTCTCCCAGCTTTCAACCAAAGTACTGGTTCTCACCCACAAAGCTCTCCACAGTGCAGCACCCCTCCTACATCTCCTCCCTCATTTCTATCTATCGGCCTAACCGACTGCTGCGCTCTGCAAACGACTTTCGACTAACCTCTGCACTAATACGTACCTCCCACTCCCGACTCCAAGACTTCTCCTGCTCTACGCCAATCCTCTGGAATGCTGTACCCCAAGAAATTAGGACTATCCACAATTTGCATGGTTTCAGGCGCTCCCTCAAAACACATTTGTTCAGAGCGGCCTATCACATTCACTAATCAAAGTCATTCTATGTATTCTGTGTAAGTGTGTGTGTGTCTCTAGCCCATTCACTATCTCCATCCCTCAGTCCCTTAAGATGGCTGGAACATCATTGTAAATGCACCATTGTATATAAACACCTATACTTTGTATCTCCCCCATCTCATTGTACATTGTAAGCTGTCACGAGCAGGGGCGACTTATTTAGCTTAAATTATTGTATTGTTAACGTTGTTACTTATGACTTGTGTTCTGAAACGGCTAAACTGTAAAGCGCTGCGGAATATGATGGCGCTATATAAATAAATATTATTATTATTCCTCTGAGCTGCTCCCACCACCTTCCTGTTCCTCATGCCATGTTGGGTCTTCGACCTCATCATCTCCACTACCCTCTTCCAACACCTGCTGTTGGGTGGTCTGGCCAGCACCATGCTCAACAGAAACTGGCACCTGGGTCTCATCATCATCAGATGCGTTCTGCGGTGTGCTGACCATCGGCACTGTCTCACCCGCCTCTTCAGATTCAGAGAGACACAGCTGTTGCGCATCACTGCATACTCCCTCTTCACATTACAGAATGCTGCTTGGCTGGGCCCCTGTTTGCAAGCCAATAGATTCTGAGAACAGAAGCAGACACTCAGCTGGCTCCTGTACAGAACTCTCTGACTGCCTGGGCAATTTGCCAGGCGGTGAAGAGACAGATGGTTGCCCAACAGTGCTGTGGTCCTGAGAGGAGGTGGAAGCAATTGAAGTCGATGCATTGGCTGACATCCAAACAACAACGGCTTCAATTTGTTCTTCCCGCAGCAGGGGGGTACTCCGAGCTCCTACAAAAGTGCGCATAAAGGAACGCTCACGGGGAAAACTGGTGGATGCTGTGTCACTGGGGGCCGCAGCAGCCACAGAATCCCCACGTCCTCTCCCTGAAGAAACTCCACGACCACGTGCCTTACTCCCTGCCTTCTTCATCTTGGTAGATTGATAAAGAAACTCTGAAAAGTTATAAGGTCTAAGTGTGGTTATTCCGCAGAGACTGCAGTGAACACTGCACACAACTGTTCACTACCCAATGCGTCTCAGCAGGAAGGCAGTCTGTGCGTCAAAACAAAGGCACAAGCATACATCCATGTACCCTGTTTATAAAGCTATATAAAAAAAATTATGTAGTAGTGACGCACACTTTATTGAGGTACAGTATTACATCGCCATTCACCATCTGTGGCTATGCAGTCTCATCTATATATACCTTATCTATCTGTTGTCATGCTTCCAAGTCGACAGTCACAGTCAGCCATAAATAGCAATTTTCACTATGCACTTTTGAAAGGTTATGTTTGTTAATAAAAATGATTATTGCCACATATTATGAGTATTACATGATGGAAATTGTATAATTTTGTATAAAATATTTAGTGACATTATTCAGCAAATGGAACATTTTAGTAATATCACAGATAACTTGTAATGCTGATGATGTTTTGAAGTCAGACATTCATTGTCTATACAATAAAAATGGTGTACATACTGTTACTTATCCATCATTAATGGATTCAGATATGTACTTGTATGCTTTTATGTACAACCGTATAGCAGATTCCTTAACTAATTTATTTTGTGGTTTGCATTGCTGTTCAACATGTTAATGTATGTGTTTATGTTTGTCAATTCTTTATTTATCTAGATATTAGTTTAAATGAAATCATCATCTTATGGTAGTAAAGGTTATCTTTCTCTTGTTTGAAGTATAGACATTTAAAATTGACAGGTAACAAGGAAATTACTTGATCTAGTATTTAAACATCCTCCTTGACCCTGGGCTCCAACACCGCCAGTTGTTGCTCGGAAGTGCTGTTAGCACAGTCAACACTTGCTCCTGTGTTACTGGGGTTCAGTAACGTCAGCTGGTCCTCGGTTGTGCCATTGGCTCTTTTCCTTCTGCTGCCCCTCCGGGTTCCAGCACAGTCAGCTGGTCCTCGTTACTTGCATTGGCTCTTGTACCTTCTGCTACCCGTCCGGGTTCCAGTACCGTCAACTGGTTCTCCGCAGTGCCTTTGGCCTAGGTGCCTCCATCTCGGTATCCGAGTTCCAGCAACGTCTGCTGGTCCTTGGTAGTGCTTTGGAGCACAGGTACCTCCTGCTTAGTAACCGTGTCCCAGTAACGTCAGCTGGTCCTCGGTTGTGCCATTGGCTCTTTTCCTTCTGCTGCCCCTCCGGGTTCCAGCACAGTCAGCTGGTCCTCGTTACTTGCATTGGCTCTTGTACCTTCTGCTACCCGTCCGGGTTCCAGTACCGTCAACTGGTTCTCCGCAGTGCCTTTGGCCTAGGTGCCTCCATCTCGGTATCCGAGTTCCAGCAACGTCTGCTGGTCCTTGGTAGTGCTTTGGAGCACAGGTACCTCCTGCTTAGTAACCGTGTCCCAGTAACATCAGCTGGTACAAGATTGTGCTACAAATACAAGATATGGAACAAGAGACACAAGAACAATAAGCAGAAGATCTAAAAGCAGAAGAACATGAAGTATAAGACCAAAATGAAGAGCAAAATATATGCTCTAAATTCTAAGCAGAAGAAGACTAAGCAGTGTATGGGGGTGAGTCCGTTCCTCCTCGTGGTGCCCTGGAAAATGCCTGCTGCTGCAGGCTAAACTGAACACGGACAAATACTGTTGTAATTTAAATCTTTTGTGACAGCAAGAACGGAAGGATGAAAAATTCATACTTTGACAGATTACAAGTACAGGATTCTCTGTCACAAATAAGAATATGATGAAGAAGATGAAGCAGAATATGAATAAGAATAATAGTTTAATAAGAAGAATATGAGTAATGTTAACAAAGATGAATAGCAAGAAGTTTAAGAAGAAGATAAAGAAGGTGAAGATGAAGAATAATTTGATGAAAAAGATGATGCTGCAGAAGATTATGAAGGAGAAAGTGTGTGAAAAGTTAAAAAGGTGAAGATGAAGAGCATGGAAGTTGTGTAATATACATATTTGCCAAAATATAAAAAACGTTAACATTGTCAATTTCTTCGTCAATCCGAACATCTTTAAAAAAAAAAATATTTATGCTATTCCATTTGATTGGGTTAAACATCTATGCCTTTAATGTCTCCTCAACCTTCCCCAATACATTCTACATTACTCTTTCTTGTTTTCCTTCATGTACAATTAACCAACAAGGCAAGAATGGGTTTTTTTTAATTTCGATATTTTGTTCCCATAGACTTACATGGGACTTCCGGTATCGGTATCGGGTATCGCCGATATTTTAGTGAGATCGGCGATACCATTCCGATTCCGATACTTTAGGATATCGGAAAGTATCGCTCAACTCTAAAAGCGTACAGCTGTATACAGTATAGTGATAATTGTAAATCTCCATAAATATTTCCAGAGTCAGACACAGACACTCACAGGCTCAGTATGTACTAGACCAGAATATATAAAGCTGAAAAAGGGTACTGTATCAGAAGCGTACAGCTGTATACAGTGTTGGGGTAATTTTAAATCTCCGTATATATTTCCGGAGTAATACACAGATGCTCACAGGTTCAGTATGGATTAGACCAGAATATAAAAAGCAGAAAAAGGGTACAGTATCAGAAGCGTACAGCTGTATTCAGTCTAGGGGTAATTTTACAGCTCTGTATATATTTCGAGAGTAACACACAGACGCTCACAAGCTCAGTATGGATTAGACCAGAATATAAAAAGCAGAAAAAGTGTAATGTATCAGAAGCGTACAGCTGTATACAGTCTAGGGATAATTAAAACTCTCCGTACATATTTCTGGAGTCAGACACAGACTCTCACAGGCTCAGTATGGATTAGACCAGAATATAAAAAGCAGAAAAAGGGTAATGTATCAGAAGCGTACAGCTGTATACAGTCTAGGGATAATTGTAAAACTCCATAAATATTTCCAGAGTCAGACACAGACACTCACAGGCTCAGTATGGACTAGACCAGAATATATAAAGCTGAAAAAGGGTACTGTATCAGAAGCGTACAGCTGTATACAGTGTTGGGGTAATTTTAAATCTCCGTATATATTTCCGGAGTAATACACAGATGCTCACAGGTTCAGTATGGATTAGACCAGAATATAAAAAGCTGAAAAAGGGTACTGTATCAGAAGCGTACAGCTGTATACAGTGTTGGGGTAATTTTAAATCTCCGTATATATTTCCGGAGTAATACACAGATGCTCACAGGTTCAGTATGGATTAGACCAGAATATAAAAAGCAGAAAAAGGGTACAGTATCAGAAGCGTACAGCTGTATTCAGTCTAGGGGTAATTTTACAGCTCTGTATATATTTCGAGAGTAACACACAGACGCTCACAGGCTCAGTATGGATTAGACCAGAATATAAAAAGCAGAAAAAGTGTAATGTATCAGAAGCGTACAGCTGTATACAGTCTAGGGATAATTAAAACTCTCCGTACATATTTCTGGAGTCAGACACAGACTCTCACAGGCTCAGTATGGATTAGACCAGAATATAAAAAGCAGAAAAAGGGTAATGTATCAGAAGCGTACAGCTGTATACAGTCTAGGGATAATTGTAAAACTCCATATATATTTCCGGAGTCAGACACAGACTCTCACAGGCTCAGTATGGATTAAACCAGAATATAAAAAGCAGATAAAGGGTACTGCATCAGAAGCATACGGCTGTATACAGTGTTGGGGTCATTTTAAATCTCCGTATATATTTCCAGAGTAACACACAGACGCTCACAGGCTCAGTATGGATTAGACCAGAATATAAAAAGCAGAAAAAGGGTACTGTATCACAAGCGTACAGCTGTATACAGTCTAGAGGTAATTGTAAATCTCCGTATATATTTCTGGAGTCAGACACAGACGCTCACAGGCTCAGTATGGATTAGACCAGAAAATAAAAAGCAGAAAAAGGATACTGTATCACAAGAGTACAGCTGTATACAGTCTAGGGGTTATTGTAAATCTCCTTATATATTTCCGGAGTCACACACAGATAGTCAGCATGTATTTGTCTGTGATACCAGTCTGTACACGGTGGTGTGGGAGGAGCATACAGCTCTATACGGTGTGGGAAAAAATGAACGCTCGGTAACTGGGCAGAAAAAAAGAATAAAAATATTAGTGCTGTGTAAAAAGCAGTCTGCACCGCAGTGTACACACAGCAATACAGCTAGAAGGCAGTCTATTAACCACCGCTGCTACACACAAGAAAATCCTCCCCTGTCACTGGCAGGCAGTCTAATAACCAGCACAGGAAAATCCTCCCCTATCACTGCACACTAACTGTACAGCACAATTGCTATCAGCACAAGCACATAAGAACTTCTGTTTCCAGCCCTAACTCTCTCCCTACTGATAAACAGCATCAGCAACCTCTCCCTACTGTTAAGATCGGCAGAAGTAAAATGGTGGTCGGCGGTCAGGGCTTTTATAGACACTCTGACACCCTCCAAAGCAAGCCAATCACTGCAATGCCCTTTTCTAAGAAGGTGGTGGCTGCTGCCAACAGTGTACGTCCTTGCTCATTGGCTGAGAAAAGGCGCCTGTAAGAATTATGGGAAAACTGACTTTGGCTCTCGGGTCGACGACCGCATGACCGACTTCAAGCTATGGTCGGGTTTCGCTCGGCGAAACCGACTTTGGCGAAAGTCGGCGACTTTTGAATCTGACTGACCTGTTTCGCCCAACTCTACTTGTCAGTATAGTATAGTATAGTAAAGTTTCTTCTTGTCACTCCTAGTAGTTTGTTAGCATAAATAAAGAATTATTAATGACTTATTTCCAGCACAATATGAATTTTTCCAAGTAACATATTTCCATAGTAAACACTTACGTTACTGTTACACCATGTTCCATTATAATCCTAATAATTTACTAGGTTATTGTGTTATACTTGTGGACGTGTTTTTACCCTTAGACGTCTGTTCCTATCTGTACTTTTCAAATTCCAGCCTGAAGGCCATTTCATTTAATTGTCCCTAGAACCAACTGCTCCTCTCTAAACTTCAGCCACCAGAAAACAATAAAAAATGTTAAAACTGTAACACTATAATCCATCTGGCATATAGTTTACCGTGGGACTCATAAGGGTCTTGTGGAAATGTCAGCTTGATTTCTATTATTATACTGAGATTGTCAAGATAATGTTAGTTTTCTGTGCACAAGCCAAGCCGAAGTAGACACATAATGCAGTATCTTTTTTCGCAGCAGTTGAAAAAAAAAGAAATAATGCCTATATCAGCCGTGAAAAGAGGCCCATCCCACCGAGACTGGATAGTGACCAGGAAACTACATTCTGAACCATATCTGTTTGTATGTACAGGGTATACTGTAACTATAACTATTCTATATTATAGAAAAAAATATTTAGCGTTTATTTGTACCATATTAGCCACTAGACTAAACTAAAATATGAAAAATAAATAAATAAATGAAAACATTGGGGCATTTTCTCTTTTTATTTTTTCAATCCTGTCTTATCCATGCATCTAATAATACAATATGCATTCTATATATATATATTAAATTCTCACCCCCCCCTTTAGATATTTCAGTGATTTTGTCAACTTTGTCCACGTCTACTCAGCAAAGCTGACATGTGTGCTATAGAAAAAAGATTTTCTAAAATTAGAAATTGACAAATTTGAGTGAATTGAATTCTGAGTTTTACAAAAATACATATTCTTTGAAATCCTGATTTTTTTTGTAAATCAATCCTTGCAAATTCAGAAAAATAATGGCTTTCATTTTGCTAAATGGTAGACATCTGGCAAAATGTAAAAAATAAGAAACTATTCCCTTGTTGGTCACTTTTCTCGCTGTCACCACTCTATGCCATCTCCCATGCAGTCCTTGGCACCTCTTCTAATCGCCACCAGGTACTGAAAACCAGGGCTTTTCACTCTAGGCCAGGAAATCCTGTGCATGCTTGATGGAAGGTTGCAATGTCATGATGTCACAAAGTGCGTCGCTATGCTAGGACTTTTGGCCAAGACCAGGCCTGGGATATCCCTGCACATATGCATCGCTAGATCGTGCATGCACAAGGACATGGAGGGCATATTCACAGCTGGTAGTCCCAATCTGGTGTGAAGAGGTCCAAGGTTTCAGGTTCCAGCAGGGGTAAAAAGAGGCACAGAGAACCAGACGGCAGACACTGAACAGCAGAACAGCTGGAGACATGAAGGTGAGATTAGTATTATTTGTTGTTTTTTTTTTCTACGTACGACCTCAGAGCATTATAATGAACATTCAATTTGCAGAGACTACATCCCTTATGATTTGTCAAATTCAAATCTTACAATTCCAAGACAAAAACAAAATGAGAAAATACCCTGCAGTAAATAAATGACAATAGTACATGAAAATATCATAGGGTCTTTTACCAGTCCTAATGCATGCCATGCACCACTTGACCTCATAAGACCACTCACAGATCTCAGATTGACCATTTGTGGTCAACTTTGAGTGATGCATGTCGTTATGAATGTCGCTTCTTCTTGTGAATCCATGTGTCAAAACACAGACCTCAGATTTGCCACTGAAGTGGGCCGACATAAAAACAAAAGACCTTCGAGTAGCAGCGGCAGCTGAGGTGGTGAAGGACAGTTCAAGATGAGTATCAATCTTTTCTTTTACTTTAATTCCTTGGTTCTCAAAAACACGCTGCAAAATGGTTTCTGGATGGCATTCATTTTGCAGGATTCATGAAAATCAAGTTCCAAAATTATTTGGCACTAACTTAATTTGATATGATTGTTTTCTCTAATCTCTCCTAGCAGAAGATCAGATGTTCCGAGATCACAGCTGAGGAAATATATTGACACATGGACATTAAATATGAGTTCAAAATGTGACATAAAAAGATCTGAAGTGTCAAATAAAAAAAAAATTCATGATCTCACCACTTGTGGCTGACAGAAAGTTCTTGCCTTCTTATGATGTAAGTGATGACACTACTGTAATTCTAAATAAAGGTACCAGTAAAAAAATTGGATGGTGTCCAAAATTACTGCTAAAGGTAAACTTTTTTCTGATCATCAGACATTTCCTTGAATATGTATTTATGTTGAATATTAAATCATAAATTTGTTGTCCTCCTTTTTTAGTGATCACATTAAAAGTTCTGTAAGTTTCTTTGTGATGTTAAGCTTCATTACAGTAAATCTGTTCTAAAAATTGTTCATGAAAGTTTAAGCCATGCTAGTGGACATAAATATCGAGCACAAGAATTTCAGAGCCATAAAAGTGTTGTCGTTGTTGGTCATAAAAAAACCCAGCAAAACAATTTTTTTTATTTTATAATATAAAATGCAAACGGACTACAGCTCCAAGGTTCATTGTCAACTGTTAAATATGTTTCAGCTAGTGTGTAAGCATATAGACATATTTCCCACTTCTCCCTTAGAGAAACAAGTTTAATAATACTTGTATGTGGAGTAATGTGAAATGTGAGGTGTATAAGAAGTGTTAGTAATATTGATAGTGCGTGTAATTTGACAGTAGGTATAGTAAGAGCTAATATTTGGGATTAGCCTAGAGTGGGATGATCAAAGTTGAAGGGAAAGTGACAATTTCCTGTCAAGAAGTGAGATAGGGCCTGGAGTGCATACAAAGAGGACCTAAGGTCCATTCTGAGCATTGCCACATTCTGGGGTGTCCATAAAGGGAAAGGAGACTGAAGGAAAATGATAGCAAGATCCGGAGCAAAAGTTACTAAGAGACAGAGCGATCGATGAGAGCAGGGTCCTCGGAGAGGGCGCTTAGCAGAAAGGCACAGAGTTTATCATACTTGAAGGTAACTGGCCTAGACATGACTGAGTGCATGGCATAAACAGATTGTCCCAGGTGGAGTTTCAGAGTGTCAGCACTGGAGAAGATAAGGACTGGCCATACTGGTGCCCTGAATGGAAAGAAATAAAAATAGAATGGTGCGCACTCAGGTCATTAGGAGATGAGGTGCTGGTGAATTGGACCGTGGAGGTGCCAATACAAATGAGAAGTAAGATTCACCGCACACTGCAATTGAATACTATGCAAAAGTATAGCTTTATTTGGAAACATCCAGTCCAAAAAGAAACGTGCCAGGATCATAACAGTGATATATACAATTTTTGATACCCAACGTTTCGATCCTCCCGGATCTTAATCATGGGGTACTTAGCAGCCATGGATGAGCAGCCATGGCAGGGCGCGGGAGCGCTGCCTATTCTTAAATCATTCTCGATAGTCCTACAGATTGAACATGCCCTTAATCTCTGGCAATCTTTGCCCCTGAATCTTACATTCACATTTAACAGCATCTGGCGATTTTTTAAGTGGGTTCTCCCTGCTCCTACTAAGTGCCTCATTACTGCTACATCAATTATTAAGTATATCACTGTTATGATCCTGGCATCTTTTTTTTTTGGACTGGATGTTTCCAAATAAAGCTATACTTTTGCGCATAGTATTCAATTGCAGTGTGCAGTGAATCTTACTTCTCATCTGAGTGGAAAGAAGATATGGAACTGTGAGTCGAGTAAGGAGCTCTTGGTAAACAGGACTGTAGTGTCGAGCTGGGTTGTGGTGAAGAAGTGAGAAACAGTGGAAACAGAGGAAGAGTAGAGAAAGTAAAAAGGAAAGGAGAATGATAGAGAAAAGAAGGAAGTAAACTGTGAGGAAAATGCTTTGAGTTGTAAAGTGATCGGTCATAAGACTGTGTACTCGTTATCTCTTGTAAAAAGTTTAATTTTAACTGGTGGCCTTCATTATTAAACTATAAAACACAAGGCCCTGGCATGCAATTATGTGCTAACTGCACGGGCGTAGTGCCATAACAACACAAGTCCACAAACCCAGCGAGGACACGCATTTTTATGTAACGTGCCAGGGCATACGAGATGAGTAACTCGCCCATGGCTACCACCACACGACATATTACAACTTTAGGGTATGTTTCCATGGTAAGGAAACGCTGCATGTTTGACGCTGTGTACAGCCGCAGCGTCAAACACACAGCGTCCAGATGTTACAGCATAGTGGAGGGGATTTCATGAAATCCCGTCTCCACTATGCGTTAAAAGGCGCAGGCGTCAAACCTGTGTAAACGGACATTCGGCGCGTCTTTTCAGATCGCAGCATGTCCTTTTACCTTGCGCCGACGCTCCGTCACCGCAAGGTAAATAGCAGAGTCCTATCTAGCGCTGCGGGAATTCCGGATGTGTTCAATGAACACATGCGGAATTGCTGCGCGTTCAGAAGGGAGCAGGGCTTTGGGCGGTGCGGAGTTTCCGCTCCGTCCAAAGCGCCTGCTATACGGAACGTGGAACCATACCCTTACAAGTGAATAGTGGATTTTTTACTAGATTTCACAATACAAGTTACAGACATTATTAAGTGGATATCTTAGACTTGATGAGACTTAGTAACTCCTTGTCAGTATGGCTGTAAAATCATGTTTTAAAATTCCCCTTGCCTCAATGATTAGCATGTTTGACTCATAAAATACTAACTTTAACTCCTTCATGACATGGCTATTTTCCGTTTTTTCATTTTGTTCTTTGCTTCCCTTTTTCCAAGAACAATAACTTTTTAATTTTTATATCAATATAGCCTTATGAAGACTTGTTTTTTTGCAGAACGAGTTGTACTTTTGAATGACACAATTTTTTTTACCGCACCATTTTTTGAACTGTCAAATGGGAAAAAATTCCAAATGCGTTGAAATTGCAAAAAAAGTAATATGATTCTCCAAGTCTGTACATACAGATAGCAAATTTATCAGTTTTTTTTACTTAAGTGGTGAAAAAAATTCAGAAATTTGTAAGAACATTTTTTCTGCTTATGTCGCCATTTTCCAAGATCTGTAACATTTTAATTTTTTTGTGTCTGGGTAAATGTGAGGGCTTATTTTTCGTACTCTGAGATTATGTTATTATTGATAACATTTTGGGATAGATATTATGTTTTGATACCTCTTATTGCATTTTATTTTGGCCAACAAAACATAAAACTCTGGCATTTCGATTTTTTTTTCTCATTATGTAATTTACTGATAGGATAAATTTATTTTCTATTTTGACAGATTGGACTTTTATGAAAGAAGCAATAGTAAATATGTGTACTTTTTTATTGTTTTATTTTTAATTGAGCAAAATGTAGGTGATTTGATCTTTTGTGGGTTTTTTATTTTTTTTTCATATTTTTAAAACTTTTTTTTAACCTTTTACTGTATTTAATAGTCCCCTTAGGGAACTTGAAGTTGCGATCATCTGATTGCTTGTACTATACATAGCAGTGCATCAGCACAGCTATGTACATTGAAGGAAATGCTTATTTGATCCCTTGCTGATTTTGCAAGTTTGCCCACTGACAAAGACATGAACAGTCTATAATTTTAAGGGTAGGTTAATTTTAACATTGAGAGACATAATATCAAACATAAAATCCAGAAAATTACATTGTATAAATTATACAAATTTATTTGCATTTTACAGAGAGGAATAAATATTTGATCCCCTACCAACCATTAAGAGTTCTGGCTCCTACAAACCAGTTAGACGCTCCTAATCAACTTGTTACCTGCATTAAAGACAGCAGCTGTCTTACATAGTCACCTTCATAAAAGACTCCTGTCCACAGACTCAATTATTCTCTCAGACTCTAACCTCTACAACATGGGCAAGACCAAAGAGCTTTCTAAGGATGTCAGAGACAAGATCATAGACCTACATAAAGCTGGAATGGGCTACAAAACCATATGTAAGGTGCTGAGTGAGGAAACAACTGTTGATGCAATAGTAAGAAAAATGGAAGAAATACAAAATGAATCGACATCGATCTGGTTCAACATGCAAAATATCACCTCATGGGCTATCCTTGATCATGAGGAAGGTGAGAGTTCAGCCTTAAATTACACAGAAGAACTTGTTAATGATCTCATGGCAGCTGGGACCACAGTCACCAAGAAATCCATTGGTAATACATTACGCCGTAAAGGTTTAAAATCCTGCAGTGCCCGCAAGGTCCCCCTGCTCAAGAAGGCATATGTGCAGGCCCGTCTGAAGTTTGCCAATGAACACTTGGATGATTCTGTGAGAGATTGGGAATAGGTGCTTTGGTCAGATGAGGCAAAAATTGAGCTCTTTGGCATTAACTTAACTCGATGAATTAGGAGGAATAGAAGGGGGGGCTATGACCCAAAGAACACCGTCCCCACTGTCAAGCATGGAGGTGGAAACAATATGCTTTTGGGGTGTTTCTTTGCTAAGTGCACAGGACTACTTCACTGTAACAATGGAAGAATTGATGGAGCCATGTACCCTAAAAGTCTGAGTGACAACCTCCTTCCCTACGCCAGGACATTAAAAATTGGTTGTGGCTGGGTTTTCAAGTAAGACAATGACCCAAAACATACAGCCAAGGCAACAAAGGAATGGCTCAAAAAGATGTACATTAAGGTCATGGAGTGGCCTAGCAAGTCTCTAAACCTTAATCCCATAGAAAATTTATGGAGGGATTTGAAGCTCCGAGTTGCCCAGTGACAGCCTCAAAATCTAAGTGATTTAGAGATGATCTGCAATGAGGAGTGGACCAAAATTCCTTCTGACATGTGTGCAAACCTCATCATCAACTGTAAAAAATCTCTGACTGCTGTGCTTGCCAACAAGGGTTTGCCACCAATTATTAAGTCTTGTTTGCCAGAGGGATCAATTACTTATTTCTCACTGCAAAATGCAATTAAATTTATATAATTTATACAATGTGATTTTCTGGATTTTATTTTTTATATGCTATCTCTCAAAGTTAAAATTAACCTACCCTTAAAATTATAAACTGTTCATGTCATTGTCTGTGAGCAAACTTACAAAATCAGCAAGGGATAAAATAAATATTTCCTTCACTGTGTAGCTAAAATCATGATCTTCCATGACTGTAACGGCTGGCTTTCACAGAAGGATCGTAATGACAGGCATGCATGTCTTCAGCAGACCCTCTACTGTCATGTCAACCTATCAGCACCCCATGTTGACATTACATTTGCGCCAATGGGCACGTGGAATTTGTCATGCCGGTGCTTGTTAAATTCCGTTATCAAAGATTGACAACGAGGTTAATAGCTCCACTTCTCCAGCAGTTTTTAGAGGTACTTCATGGCTGATTAAATCAGCTGTCAAGTGCAGGGATAGATACGTACTCGGTGTGTGAGCCTGCATGAAAGTCAGTAAGCCGGCATATGAAATACCAGTAGGTCATACGTTGGTAAGTAGTTAAAGGCATAAAAACAATGTGAAGAGATATGACCATGCAACTATGTAGCTGTAGGTAGAGATGCAAATATCTAGGGTCTTGTTTTATCAATTTAACAGATAGGACATGGGCAATCAGATTTTTATTGTGAAGTTGTTTATGTTGAGTTAAAAGAGGGAAAGGGCAGTATCATCTGAAATCTACTGTCTTACTATGTTTGTAAATAAGTTACTAACCTCTATAGTTTCTCATTCCCAGAGAAAATGTCAAAATTACCACATAGTCTCCAACAAGCTCTGCCAACTTAGAGGGCAGTAGATGCCATTTCATTATAGGTTTGTGGCATACTGCCATTAATCTATGTTACGCCTGAAGGTGGGACGTGGTTCCTGAACCCATTGTACCACAGACTGGACCTCCCTAGAGAGGCATAACTAAGCAGCTACCTTGGTGTTCACTGGAGCCTCTATTGCTGAGGTTAGGCTTGTGCGGCAGGTAGCTGCCAGGTGCCACTCTAGGGTGGCATACAGTTGTAGCAGCTAACCTCAATAGTCTGATCCATTAATCCAGACTTCTAGAAAGGACAGGAGGGCCACTGGGACAGGTTCAGCCTGTGCAGACAGGATGGCCACTTGGGGCAAGTTCATACTATATAGACAGGATGGCCACTTGGAACAGGTTCAGACTGTGCACACAGGATGGTCACTTGAGACAGATTCAGACTCTGCAGACAGGTTGGCCACTTGGGACAGGTTCAGACTATGCAGACAAGACAGTCACTGCAAACAGATTCAGACCCACAGGTCTCGGGTTATTGTTCATGTACCACCAATGCGGCCACTTGGGTACATATACTGTGGATGCGGTTTCAGGATATAGACACCATGTAAGCAATCATAGAAAACAATGAAAACCTATACTGGATTAAAGGAGCACAGGACACAGGAATATTTTTAACAGACTAGGGACAGGCAACCTCGCAGCATACAGTTGCATACACCAAATCACCTAAATGTAACTAGGGGTTGCTCAGGCACCTCAGCTATGGCTGGGAGACATCTTGCTGGTGTTCAAATTAACTAAATTCCTCCCAGTAGACAGCTGGGTGCATTTGACTATGTGAGTGTGCTGCTTCTTTAAAAGCAGGGAAGCACGTGCACGCGCGTACTAGGCGCACCGCCAGACCATAGTACGGCACCAACAAAGAAGGAAGAGACTGCTTCCAGGAACACTGCTGCAGCTGAGGCGGTGAGTAAGCCGGTGTCCCCGCATGGTGGGAGGAGGGAAACAATGGCAGGAGATGCTACAGTATACCTCTTTCTTGTCTTCCTTCTCCTTCAAGCTTCTGAGGACTCTCTGCAGAAAAGTTGCAGGCTAACACCTCATCATGGACTCCCATGACTTCTCATCAGGAGCACGACTTCTTCTGTCCACTAGAAGAAAAGTGACATCTCTTGCAATGTTCATGACTAGGATGCTTCTCTCCAGCAAGCCATCCTCAGCATAGGACGAAGTGGGTGTAGAACCAGGAAATAAGCATTGGGAAGTCTTTCTCGATTTGTTGAGATCAGTTATCCCCCCCGGAGAATTCAAAGACCAACTTGAGTTCCTCCGCCTGGTGGGTGGGTTGAAGAGACATAGAAGATGCCACTGCCTTGACGATCTCTTCACCAGACCTACTAGAGACTGAAGTTACCTGCTCAGGATCTGTTCTCAGCCTGGTCTCCAAGAAGACTTGTCCACGAGGTTCCTGGGGGCAGGTTATTGGTACAATGGTCAGGACTATATGGGGACATCGCTTCAGCTTCCTTTTCTTTGGAGACACCAGCACACAGAGACACGGCAACCAGCAGACGAGCAGATGACAATGCTGTTGCCTGACCTAGATGTATGGAGACCAGTCACCTCTTGTAACTTGACTGTCCCCAACAAAGCACCACACGGTGTCT
Source organism: Oophaga sylvatica (assembly GCA_033576555.1). NCBI lineage: Eukaryota > Metazoa > Chordata > Amphibia > Anura > Dendrobatidae > Oophaga > Oophaga sylvatica. Next base: position 5,054 of record JARQOD010002779.1, on the reverse strand, counting down.
CCAGATCAGAATAGGCACCTGAGTTCTCAGCTCTGCATGACCAATAGGAATAACAGACAGCACATGGAAGGCAATTTTCTCCATATACAATGCCCGATCAAAAGCTCGAGTTGTTTAGACATGACTTGACTGTTTCCGAGTAAGGCTCATCCTTCACCTGACAACATCCTCACTGGATTCTGGAAATGTCAGGCAGGAATCTGATGCTGACTCTTCACAGCTTGCAGCACGAACTCTTCTGCTGAAGCGAAGCTGCCACTTGCCACAGATACAGTCAAAATAATTTGTGGAGAGGGGATAAAGAAGTTATAAGAGAACAATCAATAGCCAATTCCCATAAGTTAGTTGAAAAGGATTGTCTCAGATATTTTTTCCAATTTAATAGGTAGCCTTTTTTTAAAAAATGGAGGAATCTTTGCTAAAAGTATTATATAAGCTTTTCATGGACATGGTATTATACAAGGTATAATTAAACACCAGCTCATATAAAACAGTGTGAATTTGGATATCTGAGAATCGAGGTTTGTACAGTACAGCTTTGATCTGCATATCATTATACAGCTCATTGTTCGGGAGTTGAAATAGGAAGTTAAATCCAGAAAGGCTTTGATCTTACTAGTTTCTCTAAGGACTGAAAGTGATTTAATACTGCATGCTAGACAAGTCATAAGAGGAAATTTAGGCAGGGGAAGTGGTACGCTCTCTAGAGGAAGAGGAAATGCTTAACTGCTCTAAGCTCATATGGGTCATGGGTTTTTTGGCATAGGAAAAGGGACTCCTGAAGGGAAGTTTGCATTGTTTGGAAATTAGGAACAGAGTAGAATATATTTGCCAATTTGGTCAATAGAAATGGGGTATATCTCTAATGAGCTGTTCCATTATAACTCAGCTAGGGTCATGTCATTGGGAATTCCAAGATGTTAATTATTTAATGTGGATAGATTTATAACAGTGTAGTAAATTAGGGATTACCCAAGTCTCCTCCATGGTGTGAAGGTGCATAATGGAAGCATCTACTCTTGACAAATTCTCATTCCAAAAGAAACAAGATGCCTGGTTTTGGAAACTGTAAATGAGAGCATGAGATAAGGAATATTTAAAGGAAATCTATCACTATTATCAACACTACTAAGCTGCATACAATGGGTACAGAAAGTGTTCAGGCCCCTTTAAAATCTTCACTCTTTGTTTCATTGCAGCCATTTGGTAAATTCAAAAAAGTTCATTTTTTCTCATTAATGTACATGTAAGGAGATAGATCGGACCATGGGTACCTGCATGCCGGGTCTGTAACTAAAAAGCCTGCATCCTCTGTTTCCAGGGGGAAGCCTGATTGAGGCGGACCTTCCCCTGCTGCAGGAGGGAAGGAGGAGAGAGATGGAGCTTCCTGCTCACCCAGGAGTGCAGGGAAAGCGCGTGCAGCAGCGGTGGGACAAAAGGGGAAGCACGCCAAAAAGGTTAGTCTGGCGCCGGCTCATGTCAGTGACAGAGAGCCGCACGCAGAGCTCTCTGCTTCCCCCACCAGAAACTGCTGGTGTGGCGATGGGCTGTGTAGGAGCCCTCGTCGCCTGCAGAGCAGAGCCGTGCAGAGCCGTGCCAGCAGAGCGGAGTCGTGCAGAGCTGTGCCAGCAGAACGGAGCCGTGCAGAGTCAGGCCAATAGAGCAGAGCTAAGCCACGTGAATCTTTGGCAAAATCTGAGGTCCAGAGCACTCTGGAAGAGCTTTTCATCCAGGATATCTCTTTATTTGACCGCATTAATGTTTCCTTCAATTGCAACCAGTTGTCCTGTCCCTGCGGCTGAAAAACACCCCTATAGCATGATGCTGCCACCACCATGTTTCACTGTTGGATTGTATTGGGCAGGTGATGAGCAGTACCTGCTTTTTTCCACACATGCCCGCTTAGAATTACCATCAAAAAGTTCTATCTTCATCTCATCAGATAAAAGAATCTTATTTTTTATAGTCTGGGAGTCCTTCCTGTGTTTTTAGCAAACTCTATGCGGGCCTTCATATGTCAGGCACTGAAGAGAGGCTTCCGTCAAGCCATTCTGCCACAAAGGCCCGACTGGTGGATGGCTGCAGTGATAGTTGACTTTGTGGAACTTTCTCCCATCTCCCTACTGCTTCTGTGGAACTCAGGTACAGTTATCTTGGGGTTCTTCTTTACCTCTCTCAACAAGGCTCATCTTCCACAATTGCTCAGTTTGGCTGGATGGCCAGGTCTAGGAAGACTTCTGGTGGTCCCAAACTTCTTCCATTTAAGGATTATGGAGGCCACTGTGTTCTTAGGAACCTTGAGTACTGCAGAAATTATTTTGTAACCTTGGCCACATCAATGCCTTGCTACAATTCTGTCTCTGAGCTCCTTGGCCAGTTCATTTGACCTCATGATTATTATTTGGTCATACATGCATTGTGAGCTGTGAGGTTTTATATATACAGGTGTGTACCTTTTCAAATCAAGTCCTATCCATTTAATTAAACACAGCTGGACTCCACTGAAGGAGTAGAACCATTTCAAGGAGGATCACAAGGAAATGGACAGCATGTGACTCAAATATGAGTGTCTGAGCAAAGGATCTGAATACTTAAGACTATGTGATATTTCAGTTTTTCTTTTTTAATAAATTTGCAAAAATGTCCACATTTCTGTTGTTTTTCAGTCAAAATGGGGTGCAGTGTTCATATGAGAAAAAAAATGAACTGTTTTGAACTTACCAAATGGCTGCAATGAACCAAATAGTGAAACATTTAAAGGGGTCTAAATATACTGTATGTATATATATATATATATATATATATATATATATATATATATATATATATATATATATATATATACAGTATAAATACATACAGTACAGACTAAAGGTATGGACACACCTTCTCATTTAAAGATTTTTCTATATTCTCATGACTATGAAAATTGTACATTCACACTGAAGGCATCAAAACTATGAATTAACACATGTGGAATCATATACTTAACAAAAAGTTTGAAACAATTGAAAATATGTCTTATATTCTAGGTTCTTCAAAGTAGCCACCTTTTGCTTTGATGACTGCTTTGCACACTCTTGGCATTCTCTTGATGAGCTTCAAGAGTTCCCAAAGATGCTTAGCACTTGTTGGCCCTTTTGCCTTCACTCTGAGATCCAGCTCACTCCAAACCATCTCGATTGGGTTCAGGTCTGGTGACTGTGGAGGCCAAGTCATCTGGCGTAGCACCCCATCACTCTCCTTCTTGGTCAAATAGCCCTTACATAACCTGGAGGTTTGTTTGGGGTCATTGTACTGTTGAAAAATAAATGATGGTCCAACTAAGTACAAACCGGATGGAATAGCATGTCGCTGCAAGATGCTGTGGTAGCCATGCTGGTTCAGTATGCCTTCAATTTTGAATAAATCCCTAACAGTGTCACCAGTAAAGCACACCCACACCATCACACCTCCTTCTCCTTGCTTCACGGTGGGAACCAGGCATGTAGACTCCATCCGTTCACCTTTTCTGCGTCGCACAAAGACACGGTGGTTGGAACCAAAGATCTCAAATTTGGACTCATCAGACCAAAGCACAGATTTTCACTAATGTCCATTCCTTGTGTTCTTTAGCCCAAACAAGTCTCTTCTTCTTGTTGCCTGTCCTTAGCAGTGGTTTCCTAGCAGCTATTTTACCATGAAGGCCTGATGCACAAAGTCACCTCTTAACAGTTGTTGTAGAGATGTGTCTGCTGCTAGACCTCTGTGTGGCATTGACCTGGTCTCTTAATCTGAGCTGCTGTAAACCTGTGATTTCTGAGGCTGGTGACTCAGATAAACTTATCCTCAGAAGCAAAGGTGACTCTTGGTCTTCCTTTCCTGGGGCGGTCCTCATGTGAGCCAGTTTCTTTGTAGCGCTTGATGGCTTTTGCAACTGCACTTGGGGACACTTTCAAAGTTTTCCCAATTTTTCTGACTGACTGACCTTCATTTCTTAAAGTAATGATGGCCACTCGTTTTTCTTTAGGTAGCTACTTTTTTCTTGTCATAATACAAATTCTAACAGTCTATTCAGTAGGACTATCAGCTGTGTATCCACCTGACTTCTGCACAACACAACTGATGGTCCTAACCCCATTTATAAGGCCAGAAATCCCACTTATAAACCTGACAGGGCACACCTGTGAAGTGAAAACCATTTCCGGTGACTACCTCTTGAAGATCATCAAGAGAATGCCAAGAGTGTGCAAAGCAGTCATCAAAGCAAAAGGTGGCTACTTTGAAGAACCTAGAATATAAGACATATTTTCAGTTGTTTCACAATTTTTTGTTAAGTATATAATTCCACATGTGTTAATTCATAGTTTTGATGCCTTTAGTGTGAATGTACAATTTTAATAGTCATGAAAATACAGAAAAATCTTTAAATGAGAAGGTGTGTCCAAACTTTTGGTCTGTACTGTATATGTATGGGAGGCTGTCAGGGGTAAGTTGAAGAATTTGAGTGTTTCAGGAAGGAATTGTCCCTTTGGTTGTCAGCAGGAAGAGACCATGGAGCATTTCAAAAGTGATTGCTGGGGAGGTAGGAAAATATGGGCAGAAGTGTCAAGTAAGATATAAATCCCAGATTGCTGTCCCTGAAATATCCTGATATTATCTATGGTGTCTCATAAATATGCAGCGTCAAAACCGAGGCATATCCTGAACGTGGGAATTTACCCTCAAGCTTTCTGTCCTATTTGTGGCAATGGTCAAGCTATTTGACCAAAACCTAGTCTGCCTATTTTCCTGTAAGATTCTTTTGTTGCGTGTTGTAATAAACCCAAAAAACTTTAACCCTAACCCACTTACAAGCTCAACACTTCTATTAACCTGGCTTTAGTAGAAACCAACAGCTGTCCATCATGGGCCATAACTGCAGTATTAAGGAACCATATTTTCCACATGCAACACGGTGGAGGCTGAAAAATGACCAGTGTTGAGCTGGAACTGGAGTTAGGCAGATTCAACCAAATTAGGCAGAAACATTCAATTTGCATTGAATTGATTTAATATAAAATTGAATTTGCCTT
>JARQOD010002778.1:0-73280 GCA_033576555.1 Oophaga sylvatica | reverse complement strand
CAGGGGTCTTTTTTTCAGTCGCAGGGGTAGAATCCCCCCTTCATGGCCATCCGGGAGGGACCTATTTAAATGGAAAATTTGTCACCTTTACACCGGCACTGGGTATGAAGGGAGGGTATGCCCTTAATGTCACAATCGTCCGTGACCCGTCCCGACGCAGGAAACGTCACCATTGCCAGCGGCATCCCAGTCACAATCTACCGCGCATCAGGCCGTGCCCCGGCATCGCCCCAGAAGAGTTATATTCCCCTTTGGAAGTGCCCCCTGCGTACTCCTCACAACCTTGTCCTACTACATCGCAACCTGCGCCCCATTCAATCGCAAATCAGCAGTCTACACAACGTCACGCACGGCGACTATTTCTGCATCGCGAGAGAAGTGGCTATTACAGTGACGCAGACAGCGTCTCACAGGATGAAAAATACCCGTTGCGCCCTAGTGGTTCACACAAGGACTGTAGGACCCAAAACTCTGATAGCAGGTCACGACTTGTTGGTCTGGGATCTAAGGATCATCGCATTGTTCCAGCCCCCGGGATGGAAAGTATAATGGAAACCTGCAAGAAAATGTGAAGAACGGTAGGACCCAGACAGGGTTTACCGCAACAAAGAAAATGTAGAAAGTTTGAGAATTTTTGCCAGATTTGCACTTTATTGCCAAATGTATTTATGTTTTTCTATAATGAGTAGAACGCCCGGCTGGGTACCAGAGTAAAAAGTTGAAAAATTGAATGCATAGTTTTACATAAAATGCCCTGTTGGGTAAAGTGAAAGTAAAAGAAGAATGATGCATACTTGAAATCTGTATATATATATGTCCCTTATTGTGTCTTATAATGGACTGCGTGGCTGAGGACTGAGCCAGCCCAAAAACTGTATCCTGTAAATAGTTGCACTAAGGTGCATTATATTGGTTTTACATGAAACCACCTCAACTACCTCTGAACATAAAACCCGTGTGGTGTGGCACTGAGTGAGGTCTGCATTCAGATGTCATGCAGCCCACCCAGGACCCACGTTGAAGGTTTGGTGCGGGTCCTTCACAAGAATATTGTCGGTTATTTATATGAAAATGTCTACTTAGTATTTTGTATTTTTCTATGTTTTAATGCAACGTTCAAGAAATCCTTACCTCCCGGATGGGAAGAGTTAATGTTTAATGTTTAATGCAAAAACAAAATGTCTTCTTGTATTTCACAGCCCGGGAGTGCTGTGTTTTACCATGGGGGAATGTGTAGCCCTGGTGTGAAGGCACACGCAGTACCCTGGAGAATGTGCGGAGAGGTAACAGTTTAATGCTCAATAAACATTCACTCCAACACACACTTAGACACACCCACAGGATATATAAATAGCTCAGTCAGACAAGATGTAGGAGAGTAGTTGTGGAGTGAGAGGGAAGAGGAAGTAGCAGCAGGACCTTCAGTCTCCTGTCTCAAGGACAGTGAAGTTCAGAGACGTGCTCCTGAACTAGAAGATTACTGAGCACCTGTTAGCAACCTTCGGGGAGAAGCAAGAAGGGACTGATCTGTATAGCCTTTGGAAGTGTGGAGTGCTTATGCTACAAGCGCGGACAGGGCGAAAGGCGCAGTGGAAGAGTTCAGAAGTGCTTAAAGGATTGGAGTATCCTGCACATTGTCACCGGTCACTGGGGACCGAAGCGTCACTATAGCTCCAGGCATAGTGATAGAAAAACCAGAGGCTTACTGGACCTTAGGTTACAGAAAGCAGCCCTTGGAGTGTCGGTACGTAACTGGGGTCAGGGAGAGTGAGAACTTTGAGTCAGTGCACGACAAGAGTAGGAACTCAGCTCTCTCAAAGGAAGGCTCCGACCACAAAACTGACCGGGCAGTACAGCTTTGAAGAAGCTGGAGTATTCGGAGTGGACTTGGCTCTATGCTAGTCGGACTCACCATTTTGAAAGTGAAGGAGGCCCATAACCTGTTCAGCTGTTATCTCAAAGCACATCCTCCACCCGATCAGCCTCCCTGGGACCTGCCTTACCATCTGACAAGTAAAAGGTATGGAAAGACGCTGACGGTGTGAGACTGAGTTATTTGATTGCATCCCTGCACAACCCCACCATAACTATCGACCTGAGGGAAGAGTCCACCTGTAGGGGACCCGACATCTAGCTGCCTCACCATCCCCTCAGAGATCTACAGCAGCGCTGGTCTTAGTGATCAGAGAACTACAGGTGGCGTCACGAACTGTAAATATACCTATCCCCTGTAAATATTCCCCCCCAACATACGCCTGACCGCCAGGGCCACAGACCGAGCCACCGCTACCTGTGACAACCCCATAGACTTCCATGGGCTCGGTTCTGGGTACCCCATTGCCCTGGTAACCCACAATTGTGGTGCGTGGGTCAAGACAGGTGATGCGCAGGAGAAAACTTGTATGCGATTGTGGGAAGAGGACATAAGAGGGGAGTAGAGAAGGAGATCTTGTGAGGATCGGAGGTTGCGTGCAGGTAAGTACCGGGAGACGAGGTCACAGATGTACGGAGGACACAGGTTGTGGATGGCTTTGTAGGCAATGGTTAGGGTTTTGTCACCTATATATGTGAAGGCAATTTTTTTCCATCATGGGAAAACATCAGGAAACTTTTTTGGACAGCAATAGCTTTCCATTTTAACCCTTAATGTCCATTGAAAAGCACAGTTCATCATGGCAGGATGTCAGTTCCGGCACCAGGACGGACTGTGCACGTCATGCATTAGAACTGTCACTGCGTGTAAACACGCAGTGACAGTTCAGTGCCGACAGCTGTCTATGACAGCTGACAGGTACGGCGAAAGGTGCAGGGACCCATGCTCTTGGTCCCTGCACCCAGAGCGCTGTGAGCAGCGATCAGGCAGGAGATGCTGAAATTTCAGTGCAGGAACTCAGCGCTGCAGTGGCTGAGCTTCCTGCACCGCCGCCCTTGGCTGTTAACCCCCTGACTGCTGCGATTGGGAGCTCCGGAGGGTCGGGAGCTCCCTCTGCCTCGGATCAGTGTCCTCGCAATGTAATCGCAGGGCCCGATCTCAGCCATGATGACCCGAGGTTGTCATGACAACCCCCGGGTCATCCAGCTACGGAAAGCCTCTGAGACCATGCTCACAGCATGGTCTCAGCAGCTTTCGGCATAGGGGTATAATACATTGCAATGCTGGTGCATTGCAATGTATTATACCTGCAACAAAAGTGAAAGTGAAAGTCCCATAAAGGGACTAGTTAAAAAAATAAATTAATTAAAAATATGTAAAAAAAATTAATAAAAAAATCCCCTAATAAATACACATTTTTATGTAAAAAATACACTTTTGGTTTAGCCGCATCCGTAAAAATCCAATCACTAAAAGCGTCACCCTAGTTAACCCCTTCAGTGAACGCCGTAAAAAAACAACACATAAAAGCAGCAAATTATACTTTTTCCAAGCTGTATCATCATACCGCTTGGAAAAAGTGCAATAACACGCGATCAAAAAGATGGATATAAATAAACATGGAACCACTGAAAACGTCATCTTGTCCCGTAAAAACCAAGCCGCTATATAGCATCATCAGCGAAAAAATTAAAAAGTTATAGCTTGTAGAATAAAGCGATGCAAAAATAATTATTTTTTCTATAAAAGTTTTTAGTGTGTAAAAAACACCAAAACATAAAAAAAATATATAAATGAGGTATCACTGTAATCGTACTGACCCGAAGAATAAAATTGCCTTATCAGTTTTTACCATGTGTGGCCCAGCTATTTAAGGCACACATAAAATCCAGGAGAGTGCACAGGAAGGTAACCGCAACGCTTGATATGCATTCACTTCACTCACACTTTTAGACACACCCATCAGGGGTATAAAAAGGGAGTGACATGTAGCGGAGGGGGAGTGTTCCGTTTGACTTCGGTCAGTTAGCTTCTGTTTAAGGACAGAGCAGCCATTCAGTTTCCTGTCTGAGGACAGTGGAGTCCAGGACAGTACAGTCTGGACTTGGAGGATACTGAGAGCTGTGCAGCGAGCTCTGGGACAAGCTGACATTTCCCTCGAAAGCTACAAGTGCTTATGTTAAGAGCGGGAAGCAGGGCGAAGGGCGCAGTGGAGAAGACAGAGAGAAGTGCCTTGGGTATTGGATTACCTGCACTAAATTGCCGGACACCGGGGTCCGAAGCGTTGCTAGTGTTTCAAGCATAGTAACAAGAAAACCGGAGGCATCTGGACTACAGGTCGCAGAGTGCAGCCCAAAGCGTCAATACGTAACCGGAGTCAGGGAGAACGGGGACTTTGAGTCAAGCGCAGACAAAAGTAAGGACTTAGTTCTCACCACTTAGAAGGCTCCATCACAATGTTGGCCGGGCATTACAGCTATAGAGAAAGCTGGAGAGTTCAGAGTTAACTTCGCTTCAGGCAAGTTGGGCTCACATACATATAGAAGTTAAGGAGGCCTCTAACCTGCTCAGCGGCTACCCGAGTGTGCATTCTCCACCCCGACCAGCTCCCCGGGATCTTCCTGAAACACCTTCAAGTAAAAGGTATGAAAAGAAGCTTTTTCGTGTGTGACTGAATTATTACCTACACCCTGCATCATCACCATAGACTTCCAGGGACCAGTCTCACCTGTGGGAGACCTACCACCCAGCTGCCCCCATAACATCCCCTGTGAAGATCATTATAGCAGCGCTGGTCCAATTAACCAGATACCACAGGTGGCGTCACGAACTACCTATCCTAATAATCCCCTGTAAATATCCCCCATCGCTTGACTGCCAGGGCCACGGACCGAGTCCCGCTGCCAGTGACATCTCCCATAGAAATCATTGGGCCCGGCTCCGAGTACCCCATAGCCCTGGTAACCACTTCAGTGTGGTGCGAGTCAGCTTTTTGGCGTCACGAACAGGATGCGAAGCTTGCAATTGTGAGTCCTGTGTTGCCTATTGAACTGTTTAGTGAAAAAGACTGTTTGCTGCATTTGGCGCCAAATACCGCCATTTTACGGCCATGTTGGCGCCCTGAGGCGCTGGTGAAGAAGGTGGGCGTGCATTCGTGGCGTGTACCCCCCCTGTGGCTCGAAAGATATGGCCGCCCTCTCCAAATGCTACTATAATGTGCGGTCCTGCCCCACTGCTAAAGAAATCCGCCTCCTCTTCATCCTCTATCCGAAGAGGAGGAGACGCAAATCCCGCCTCCACGGAAGAGACCGGACTGTTCCTGATGGAAACTACAGTCTGGCCTGGGACGAGATGGCGGAAGGACAGGAGAATCTGTGCAGAGGACCGGAGGCATACAAACCCTGCTTACCGGAAGATTTGCTACTTGTGCCGGAGCTGTCCCCAGATCGGGACACTAACCCCACAATGCTGGAGCTGCAGAGAGAGAATGAGGCGCTAAGAAGAATGATCCAGCGTCATGCAGATTTGCAGGAGACGGAGAGACGATGGCGTGCCCAGACACAGCGGCTGCTGTGGGACGCAGTGCTCTCTCCCACAAGCATAACGCCGTCTCCTGATTTCCCAAGTTCCCTGCTGAGGAAGGCTAAAGAGAGATCGGAGGCTGCCCCAAAAAGTGCTGTACCTGATCCCACCGATGCGGAGGTGGAGGAGAAGGAGGCTGAGGAGGTCCTGCCCGGTCCGGAGTGCCAGCCAGGCCAGGAGGCCACAGCAGAGTACGGTTCCCCGGTAAGATCACCGGAGGGGTCCCAGCCATCGTTGCCGGAAATCGACTGGGATGAGATGGAGCGTCTGGACGACGTGACTTACGACCTCCAAACCGGAAATGCCTGGCAGCACTGCAAGAAAGTGAGACAGCAGCAGGAGGAAGAGCGAAACATACAGCGGTCCCGGCAACGACAGCATGAGGAGTTCATCGCTGATAAGGAAACCGTCCGCCGAGACAAAGGTACCCGACGGGAACCGCGGCGGCAGGGGTGCGTTACCGAGTTTCAGCTCCGCAAGGGCTGGGGCTTTATCCGCGAGCCGGGCCTCTATGCGGGGGTCTTTGTGAGCCGCCGGGATGTGGAGTCCCACTTGCCCATCGGTCATCCAGGGAGGGACCTGATAAATGGGGACATAGTGAGCTACACACGTCACTGGGGTTTAAAGGGGTGGTATGCCCTGAACGTCTCCATCGTCATTGACCCCGTCCCCGACGCCGGTACCGTACACAATACCGAGGCGTCCCAGTCCCAAGCTCTCACCGCACCAGGCCGAGCCCCGGCATCGCCCCCTTCATCGCAATCGGCGACCTACTCTGCATCGCCCCCTGCGACTCACTTTGCAATGCAACCAGCATCGCAAGTTACTGTGGCCCCTGCAGCGACGCAATCGGCGTCCTACAGAAAGGAAGTACCCGTTGGGTCCACCGTTAAAATGAGAACTGTGGCCACTCAAACGCTGATAGCAGGCCATGACTTGTTTATAATGCGTTCGAAGGAACATCGCGTCGTTCCAGCCCCAGGAGTGGAAGACGTTATCGAAATTAGCAAGAAAAGTGAAGACCGGTAGGACCCAGACAAGGGTTTACCGTATCCAAGAATTGTAAAAAGTTTGAGAATTTTGAAAATTGCACTTTATTGTCTTTTATTGATATGTGTGAGAAGGTTACATAGCTTACCTATTTAAAAGTAGGATACCCGGCTGGGTACAAGGTTAAAGACTTTAAGAAAGCTAAAGAATAAATGTGATGATTGCATGGTTTGCATAAAATACCCCGGTTGGGTAAAGTGAAATTGAAGAATTAATGAATACTTGAAATTTATATATATTAATGTGTCTTTTTCTCTATGCAATGGACTGCGTGGCTGTGGACTGTGCCAGCCCAAAAACTTTCTTGTAAATAGTTTGCACCACGGTGCCTTATCTTGGTTTTACACAAAACCATTGCTATCTACCTCTGAAGAAAAACCCGTATGGTGTGGCCTAGAGTGAGGTCTGCAGTCAGAAGTCCTGCAGCCCACCCAGGACCCACGTGGGAGGTTTTTGGTGCGGGTCCTCCACAAGAATTTGTCTTGTATTTATGAGAATGTTTGATACTTTTGATACTTTTGTATTTTTTTTTTTCTAATGTACAAATTGCAACGTTCAAGAGGTCTTACCTCCCGGATGGGATGAGTTAAATGTTTATGTTAATGTAAAACAAAAATGTTTTCTTTTTCTCTTTTACAGCCCGGGAGTGCTGTGTTTAACCAAGGGGGGATGTGTGGCCCAGCTATTTAAGGCACACATAAAATCCAGGAGAGTGCACAGGAAGGTAACTGCAACGCTTGATATGCACTCACTTCACTCACACTTTTAGACACACCCATCAGGGGTATAAAAAGGGAGTGACATGTAGCGGAGGGGGAGTGTTTCGTTTGACTTCAGTCAGTTAGCTTCTGTTTAAGGACAGAGCAGCCATTCAGTTTCCTGTCTGAGGACAGTGGAGTCCAGGACAGTACAGTCTGGACTTGGAGGATACTGAGAGCTGTGCAGCGAGCTCTGGGACAAGCTGACATTTCCCTCGAAAGCTACAAGTGCTTATGTTAAGAGCGGGAAGCAGGGCGAAGGGCGCAGTGGAGAAGACAGAGAGAAGTGCCTTGGGTATTGGATTACCTGCACTAAATTGCCGGACACTGGGGTCCGAAGCGTTGCTAGTGTTTCAAGCATAGTAACAAGAAAACCGGAGGCATCTGGACTACAGGTCGCAGAGTGCAGCCCAAAGCGTCAATACGTAACCGGAGTCAGGGAGAACGGGGACTTTGAGTCAAGCGCAGACAAAAGTAAGGACTTAGTTCTCACCACTTAGAAGGCTCCATCACAATGTTGGCCGGGCATTACAGCTATAGAGAAAGCTGGAGAGTTCAGAGTTAACTTCGCTTCAGGCAAGTTGGGCTCACATACATATAGAAGTTAAGGAGGCCTCTAACCTGCTCAGCGGCTACCCGAGTGTGCATTCTCCACCCCGACCAGCTCCCCGGGATCTTCCTGAAACACCTTCAAGTAAAAGGTATGAAAAGAAGCTTTTTCGTGTGTGACTGAATTATTACCTACACCCTGCATCATCACCATAGACTTCCAGGGACCAGTCTCACCTGTGGGAGACCTACCACCCAGCTGCCCCATAACATCCCCTGTGAAGATCATTATAGCAGCGCTGGTCCAATTAACCAGATACCACAGGTGGCGTCACGAACTACCTATCCTAATAATCCCCTGTAAATATCCCCCATCGCTTGACTGCCAGGGCCACGGACCGAGTCCCGCTGCCAGTGACATCTCCCATAGAAATCATTGGGCCCGGCTCCGAGTACCCCATAGCCCTGGTAACCACTTCAGTGTGGTGCGAGTCAACCACACGCGGAATGGAGAAAAAACAAAAAAAAAAAAACATTTCCTGAATTGCTGGTTTTTGTTCATTCTGCCTCCACAAAAATCGGAATAGAAAGCGATTAAAAAACATTATGTGCCCAAAAATGGTACCAATAAAAACTTCAGTTCGTCATGCAAAAAACAAGCCGGCACATGACTCTGTCGGCCGAAATATGGAAAAATTATAGCTCTCAAAATACGGCAAAGCAAAAATTTCTTACAAAAAATCTTACAAAAAAGCGTCTTTTAATGTGTGGCAGAAGCTTAGGTCGGCGTCACACTAAGGGCTCATACTCACTTGAGCCGAAAACGGATGATTTTCAGCCGATAAAAAATCTGATTCAAATTGGACCAGCGTTATTCAATAGGTGACATCTCATTTGCGATTTTTTTCTCAGCCGAAATCGGTGTGAGGGCTCATACTCACTGGCTGGAAAAAAATCGGTCCGTTTTCTGCAGGAAAAAAACGGTACATTTGTTGTAAAAAGGCATGCGATTTTGATGCGATTTTAAATTGCACCATGCGTTTTCCATCAGTTTTCCATCTGTATGCAATGCGATTTTAACATGAAGTTTTACATAGAGCAGTTATCTCTATGTAAAAAGTAATGTAAAAATGACATTGTCAAAAAAAAATGTACACAAAAAGCCAATAAATATATATATATACATAATATATAGGTCATACACTTCTACATAGTATAATAGCCCTAATTCATCCCTGGCTATACTGTAAAATCACACTGACAGCTTTATTAAAGAATAGAAAACAATACATATACACACATAGATATTAATATATATATATATATGTCATTGTGACATATATATATACATATATTTATAATTCATACACTTATACATACTGTAATAGCCGCTAATTCAATTGCCGGCTTTTGTGAAATCACAGAAGCCGACATGAAATGATACATTGTTTCCACACAGTTAACCATGTCATTTCATGTATTTTGATATATGGTTTTAACTTACAATTACATAAGTATATGTGTGCAAAATTTCAGACATGTAGGGGTTAATTAAAGGTGCAAATTCGTTGAAAAAAAATGCATGGGCTCCCGCTATATTTTCCCACCAGACAGACAAAGCCAGCGAGTGGGGGCAGATAATAATAGCCTAGGGAGGGTACATTTTTTTTGTGCCCCCCCTGGCTACTAACATCTGCCCCCAGACACCCCAGAAAGGGCAAATCTCTAATTAGATTTGCCCTTTCTGGCACTTTGCCCGTCTATTCCCATTGCCCTGTAGCTGTGGCGAATGGGTTAATAAGGGGTTAAAGCCACCTTGCAATTGAAAGGTCACTTTAAGCCAAGTTAATAATTGAGAGCTGTCAATTAGACAACTATCAATTATTAATCCTATTGAAGTAAATAAAAAAACACACACACTTTAAGAATAAATAATTTTAATGAAATAAAAACAAATTTTTTTGACCATCTTTTATTTTACTCTTAATCCGTGCGAAGCCCTTGATCTCCTAAAATAAATATAAAATAATAAAACAACATTATTCTTACCTATCTGGCGATCTGTCACTCCCAAGATGTAATCCTTCACAAAGGGTTAACTAGCAATCAGCTAAGCAGCGCAACTAATGCTGAGTGCCAGCTGATAGCTCCTGAATGAATGAGCTTATCTCCTGCTGACAGGAGAGGATATGATTAATGAATGAAGCTTAATTGATTGTGTCCCACTTTCACCTTAGGTCAGGTCACTGAAGTGAAAGTGGCAATAAATCAATTAAGCTCCATTCATTCATCTCTTCCTCTCCTTTCGCTGGGAGAGGAAGTTATTCATTCAGGGGGTTACAGCTAGGAGACAGCATTAGCTCTCTGCGAGCTGTAACCTGTTAACCCTTTCTTATGGATTACAGCGTGGGACCTGACTGTACATCGGATTGGTAAGAATAATTTTGCTTTTTTATTTTATTTTTATTACAGGAAATGGTTTTAGCAGGAAAATAAAATATGGTCAAAAACTGTGTGATTATTTCATTAAACTTCTTTTTTATTAAAGTGTGTGTGTTTGATTTTTCTTTCATACAATAGGATTAATAATTGATAGTTGTCTAATTGACAGCTCTCAATTATTAACCTGGCTTACAGTCACCTTTCAATTGCAAGGTGGCTTTAACCCCTTATTAACCCATTCGCCACCGCTACAGGGCAATGGGAATAGACAGGCAAAGTGCCAGAAAGGGCAAATCTAATTAGAGATTTGCCCTTTCTGGGGTGTCTGGGGGCAGATGTTAGTAGCCAGGGGGGGGCACAAAAAAATGTACCCTCCCTAGGCTATTATTATCTGCCCCTACTCGCTTGCTTTGTGTGTCTGGTGGAGAAAATACAGCGGGAGCCCACGCATTTTTTTCCAACGAATTTACACCTTTAATTAACCCCTACATGTCTGAAATTTGGCACAAATACACTTATGTAATTGTAAGTTAAAACCATATATCAAAATACATGCAATTACATGGTTAACTGTGTCTAAACAATGTATCATTTCATGTCGGCTTCTGTGATTTCACAAAAGCCGGCAATTGAATTAGCGGCTATTACAGTATGTAGAAGTGTATGAACTATAAATATATATATATGTATGTGTCACAATGACATGTATATATATATATATGTATTCTATGTGTATGTATCTAGTGTTTTGTGAGCTGTCAGTGTGATTTTACAGTAGCCGGGGATGAATTGCCGGCTTTTCAAAGGAGACTGGTGCATATAAATCTGACAGCACATGCATGGTGCGAGTGCTGTGCTTTTTTTAATCGCACCCATAGACTTGCATTGGCGATTATCATCCCAAAATCGCATAAAATCGCAGCTTGCTGCGATTTTTTTCTCACACCAATTTCTGATGAGAAAAAAATCGCAAATGAGAATTCACCTATTGAATAACATTGGTCAGATTTGGATCCGATTTTTTTTCGTCTGATTATCATCCGTTTTCGGCGCCAGTGAGTGTGAGCCCTGAGAAAAAAATTGCAACATGCTGCGATTTGATGCGATTTTGGCATGATAATCGCTAATGCAATAGATGGTGCTCTAAAAAATTGCATGCAAATCGCATGACAATTGCACATAATCGGACCATCCTGAAAACTGACCGATTTTTTTCCAGCAAGTGAGTATGAGCCCTAAGGCCCCATACTCACTGGCGCCGAAAACGGATGAAAATCAGACGAGAAAAAATCGGATGCAAATCTGACCAATGTTAGTCAATGGGTGAGTTCTCATTAGCGATTTTTTTCTCATCAGATATTGGTGTGAGAAAAAAATCGCAGCATGCTGCGATTTGATGCGATTTTGGGATGAAAATCGCCAATGCAAGTCAATGGGTGCGATTAAAAAAACGCACAGAAAACGCACAGAAAACGGATGGTGCGTTTTTTTTGCTATTTTTTGTGCAAAATAGAGCTGTAAACTTGTATGTTACAAAAAAAAAAAAAAGGAGACACAGGAAGTGACTAACAGGGAAGTGTGATGAGGGATGGTATAAAAACCACTCCCAGAAAGCCAGGAATGAGTCACACCTCCACGGATTTGATTTTTGTACTATTGTGGCCATGTCCCGATCAATCAATGTGGAGATGCTGTTGGTGTTAGTCCAAGAAAGACCTGAGCTGTGGGATCCTAGAGACCACAATTATCAAAACCGAAGTGTGCGGGATGCAACTTGGACATATATATGTCGTCAAATTTTTGAAAATTATGATGAAAGTCCTCCGGCTGGGCAGTTGGGAATGTGTAAGTACAATTGTTCTTACTACAATTATTTCAGAATGTATTTTGAAAAACCTTGCTTTGGTGGCCAATTATATGTTACTGTTACAATTTAAAGAAAATTTTTTTGTAAATAGATAATGGTTTATTTTTAACACCACACTAACAAAATACCTTTTAACCATAGACCCTTTGAATATGGGCCTATTCATGTATTTTTTTTTTTAAGTTATTTTTTACAAATTTTTTTTTTGTTTTATAATTTTTTCTTTGGACCTTTAAAATATATTCTTGTACCTTTTGCTCTTTGTATTATTTATAAAGTAGGCCCTTTTGTGATGTTTATAATTTTTGAATTCAAATATTTTTAGCATAGTTGCAGGACAATTATTTTAAAAAATTTAAAAAAAAAAAATCTTGCCTACTTGTATTCCTAATTTTTTAACATACATATTTAGATGTTAATATTTTTACATTTCTTTACATTTTAAAGTGAATGATGTGCAGCGCAGATGGCGAAGCTGTCGGGATACCTATAGGATATATATATGAGCCGCCTGAATTTTTTGGCTCCAGTCATGGATTTAAGACCGTAAGTAAAAGTTTATTGATACAAATTGTACATTTAAAATTTACATTTAGAGCATACACAAATAATCTGTGTCTGCTTTGTAGAACGGAATCCAACTTAGAGGAACGTGAGGCATCCTCTGAGGCGGCTCCACCAGAGTCACAACATGAAGAAGCAGGAACAGCAGGGGAGGATGCTCCAGGACCATCTCAACAACAAGTTGAAAGTGCAGGTTCACAAGCTCAACATGTCACGGAACAAGAGGAGCACGCAAGAAGCAGCAGCCCAACCGTGCCTCTTGATACCTCCCCTCAAGCCACTACTATTCCCCG
Organism: Oophaga sylvatica; assembly: GCA_033576555.1. NCBI lineage: Eukaryota > Metazoa > Chordata > Amphibia > Anura > Dendrobatidae > Oophaga > Oophaga sylvatica. The sequence goes on along the minus strand of JARQOD010002778.1, from coordinate 60,302 downwards.
GAGATTAAGACGAAGGAGAGATCAGCAAAATCAAATTATAAGACGGCAGGTTGATAGTCGCGTTTTAGACTACATACAACGCACAATATGTGATGATGGTGAGGAAGCATTTGGTAGAAGTTTGGCACAGCACCTGCGACAAATACCCACACACTTACGGCTTCCCACTAAAACAGCAATATTACAACTCATCACCTCAGCCATACCACCAAATAATCCCCAAGCCATCTTTGCTTGTATTGAAAGAAGGTACCAATCTGAAATATTAACTCAAATCTCAAATCCCACACACTCAACAGCAGTACCATTACCACCAGCCTCAGTATATCCTTCGACATCCACTTCTCAACATAGTCATACAGTCCACAGTACAAACATTAGTCATCATATTGACAGAGATCACACCACACACATAGAGCCAGCACATTACCAGGAACATCATCAGATACATGTACAACACTCATCAAGGCCTACACATCCCTACACACAAATGCCTCCTTCATCTGGCCCATCACAGATTGGAAGTGAGCGGTACCACCATGGGCCACAAACAACCTTATATGATGTGTATGGCCAAGATGTTTCTTATCAGCAAGGACCACAACACCAAGGCCCTTTTGACCATGGCAGAACAAGAGGCTTCAGCCATTCAGATAATGTTCCTGCTTATCCACATGGGCCAACTGAGGCCTATAGGCACAGTTATGAAGGCATGAACCCACATCATACCAGCACACAGTCACACAATGTTTCTTTGCATAGAAACACACAACATCCCTCTGAAAGGCAACAGTCACAAACAAGTACCTCACCCTCAGCATCACAACCTTCTTTTGTTGATTTGTAATTTTTTTGGGTGTTTACATAACAAAAACATTGCCAAGTGTGTTAACTTGTTACGCCAAAGTTAAGGCGTTTTTTTATTTTGATCATTATGTTACTTGACATTTGTGGTTTTTTTTTAAATAAAAAAAATGTACATTAATATAGGAAAATAAACATTCTTTAAGTAAAATACTAAAGCACATGTTCTGAATGTTGTAATACACAATACAGAGGGAAATTTATAGATCATGGATGCAAATTTTCCTGCCTCGGTACTGCTCCCTCAGGTGTTAGAAAATAATTTGCTAACATATTTCTGATTCGGATGCCTGAAAGCTGTCTGCCTCTGGGTAAAGGCTGAGCAATGGGTATCTGATTGTTTCTTAATTCTCCAAAAACATCCTCATACACAGATACATCATGTTGACGTGTAAAATTATGTAAGATTACACAGGCCTTGATCACTGTGTTTAAATTTTGTGGGCTTAACTGGAGTGCACTGAGCAATACCCTCCATTTTGCAGACAAAATTCCAAAGGCACATTCTACAAGACGCCGTGCACGAGTTAGTCGGTAATTAAATATGCGTCCACGCCTGTCAAGAGACCGTCCAGGAAAAGGCCTCATGACATTATGTGTCAGTTGAAATGCCTCATCAGCAACTATTACATAAGGCATTGGTTCACCACCAGAAGGCAGAGTCCTTGGGGTGGAACACCCAATTCATTGTTCTTCAGTCGCCTACCCATTAGAGAAGTATTGAATATGCGAGAATCTCCTGTTCTTCCATAGGCACCTATATCTACTATTATAAAATTGTACTTGCTGTCTACTAAGGCCAACAACACAACTGAAAAATAGCCTTTGTAATTGTAGTATAAGGAGCCTGAGTTTGGTGGCTTCTTCACCCGGATGTGTTTACCATCTAAAGCACCCAGACAATTGGGAAACTGGCAAGTCTCATATATCCCATTTGCAATGCGTTCCCAATGTTCGGGGGTGGGCTCCGGCATCACTTTGTCCTTGAGGCAAATCCAGATTTTTGAACATGTGTGTCTCACTATATTGGAGATGGTAGTTATGCCAAGAAGATACTCTAAATGTAGGGAAGCATATGATTGTCCCGTAGCCAAAAACCTACAAGAAAGGAAATACACATAAAAATAATTGAAAATAACCTTCACATTCATATATATCCCTACGTGGTGCAGTAATTTAAAAATGGCCACCAGACACAAATCACACACAGTCGCTATGTACATGAGCAATGAGTGCGTTGTCTGAGAAGGGGGCCTCTGTCCATGTCATACAACAATGTGCATGTGAAACAGCTTCTGCGAGTACAGTAATGGGGTGTATTTCTTAGCCTTGCTAATTAAAAATGGCCACACATTAAGTATAGGTATGGCAAACAGTAATATATAATTTTGAGCCAAAATTTGTCGAAAAAATAATGATAAGCGTTAATAACAATGTAATATTAGTTAATCTACTTTACTGTGGTGTTATTTATTTGTTTAGAACTATACCTCAACGTTAACAGAAGTCGTTCTTCAGCAGAAATGCACCTGCGCAAACGCGTAATTTTGAAAGTGATGGCTGGACGAAGTTGTGCCAGGAGAAAATCAAATGCTTCAAGTGACATCCTCGTGTATGCAAAAAATTTGTCTCGATGGTTTCGTAGATGTCCATACAGCCGTGAAAAATGGCCTTTTTTTTGTCGCTTGGTGAGGAGCGGATGTACCCAAAATCTACGCCGCCTCCTCGGAGCTACTACAGGGGAATATCCAACACCATACTCACGGGATAACACCCAATTGAAGAGGAGCTCCTCAGTAGGGTCAAGACTTAGAGAAGTTGCTGCCATGCTTGTTTGGAATAGCAAAACACACAGGACAAAAACCAAATGAATCAATGCCATATGTAGATAAATAGCTTTATATAGGTGTCAGACAAGTGGTTTAACCTTAATTTGTGGTTATGTCTGGGAAATAAATCGCACAAAAATTGCATGCAAAACGCATGGTACAAATTAAAATCGCATCAAAATCGCATGCCTTTTTACAACAAATGTACTGTTTTTTTCCTGCAGAAAACGGACCGATTTTTTTCCAGCCAGTGAGTATGAGCCCTAAGGAGGAATACGGACGAGTGAGAGGCGTGAAAACCACGCATTACACACGGACCAATATTTCTCTATGGGGCAGCTCTGATCATGCGTATTTTTCTCGGGCGTATCTTACGGTGCGAAACACCCGCAGCATGCTGCGATTGTACGCGTATTACGCCTGTTGTATGGCAATGAAAGTCTATGGGTGCGAGAAAACAACGGATTACACACGGACCAGGCGTGTGACTTGCGAGAAATAAGGAAGACTTCTGCAGCTCACAGGAAATGGTGCAACACATGCCGGAGGAAGCTGACACATGCAAATTAGCTGAAAAAGAGCACCAGACATCCCTGAAGAACGCCTCCACGGAGTCAATGTGGAGATGTTGAGAGTCTTGCTGCAGGAGAGGCCCGAAATTTGGCACCAAAGAGATGCACATTACGCGGACAGCGCAAGGAAAGAGGCGGCATGGAGGCGCATCTGTGGGAAGATGTTTCACCACTTTGGCGACAGCCCATGCGAGGAGCAGCAGCGAATCAGTAAGTTACTTGATTTTTGTACAACCTTCTTAACGGTCACAGCGTAGTTCTAGCGCCGAATTAGCCCCACAAATGTTTTTTTTTTTTTTTTTGTCAAAATGTTAGTATAGTCACATCCTACTAGACCCCCATGACTATAGAACGTGTATGTAGAATAATTAGGCTTTGTGCAGCTAGCTAAGTGATTACATGACCGCATATGGCGACTAGGTGGGATTTTCTTACCTTGTTACCACCCACTGTTTTATCACCGGGGGAGATGATGCAGACAAAGTGTTAATTATTCCCACCAAACTCATGTTGTCACAATGAAAACGCACCTTCCTATCCCTAAACAACTCTCCCCAAATGAATACCGCCACCACTATTGGGAACAACTCTAACAACGCCAAATTCTTAGTCCAACCTCTCGTCTGCCACTCCACAGGCCATCTTCCAACACTCCACCGTCCTTTGCAATACGCCCCATACCCAACTCCGCCAGCCGCATTCGTATAGATTTCGCATTCTGTTGGAATAATGCATATTGATTTGTACAGTCATGGCCAAAAGTTTTGAGAATGACACAAATATTATATTTTCACATGATCTGCTGCCCTCTGGTTTTTATGTGTGTTTGACAGATGTTTTTATCACAGACAGAAATATAATAATTGCAAACATATGAGTAACAAAAGCTTATATTGACAGTTAGAATGAGTTAATGCAGCAAGTCAATATTTGCAGTGTTCACCCTTCTTCTTCAGGACCTCTGCAATTCTCCCTGGCATGCTCTCAATCAACTTCTGGACCAAATCCTGATTGATAGCAGTCCATTCTTGCACAATCAATGCTTTCATTTTGTCAGAATTTTTAGGTTTTTGTTTGTCCACCCGTCTCTTGATGATTGACCACAAGTTCTCAATGGGATTAAGATCTGGGGAGTTTCCAGGCCATGGAACCAAAATCTCTATGTTTTGTTCCCTGAGCCATTTAGTTATCACCTTTGCTTTATGGCAAGGTGCTCCATCATGCTGGAAAAGGCATTGTTGATCACCAAACTGCTCTTAAAGCGTTGGGAGAAGTTGCTCTTGGAGGACATTCTGGTACCATTCTTTATTCATGGCTGTTTTTAGGCAAGACTGTGAGAGAGCCGATTCCCTTGGCTGAGAAGCAACCCCACACATGAATGGTTTCAGGATGCTTAACAGTTGGCATGAGACAAGACTGGTGGTAGCACTCACCTTGTCTTCTCCGAATGAGGCGTTTTCCTGATGTTCCAAACAATCGAAAAAGGGATTCATCAGAGAAAATAACTTTACCCCAGTCCTCAGCAGTCCACTGCCTGTACCTTTTGCAGAATACCAGTCTGTCCATGATGTTTTTTTCTGGAGAGAAGTGGCTTCTTTGCTGCCCTCCTTGAGACCAGGCCTTGCTCCAAGAGTCTCCGCCTCACAGTGCGTGCAGATGCACTCACACCTGCCTGCTGCCATTCCTGAGCAAGCGCTGCACTGCTGGTAGCCCGATCCCGCAGCTGAAACACTTTTAAGAGACGGTCCTGGCGCTTGCTGGTCTTTCTTGTGCGCCCTGGAGCCTTTTTGGCAACAATGGAACCTCTCTCCTTGAAGTTCTTGATGATGCGATAGATTGTTGACTGAGGTGCAATCTTTCTAGCTGCGATACTCTTCCCTGTTAGGCCATTTTTGTGCATTGCAATGATGACTGCACGTGTTTCTTTAGAGATAACCATGGTTAACAGAAGAGAAACAATGATGCCAAGCACCAGCCTCCTTTTAAAGTGTCCAGTAGTGTCATTCTTACTTAATCATGACAGATTGATCTCCAGCCATGTCCTCATCAACACCCACACCTGTGTTAATGGAGCAATCACTGAAAAGAGGTTAGCTGGTCCTTTTAAGGCAGGGCTGCAATGATGTTGAAATGTGTTTTGGGGGATAAAGTTCATTTTCTAGCCAAATATTGACTTTGCAAGTAATTGCTGTTAAGCTGATCACTCTTTATAACATTCTGGAGTATATGCAAATTGCCATTACAAAAAGTGAAGCAGTAGACTTTGTAAAAATTAATATTTGTGTCATTCTCAAAACTTTTGGCCATGACTGTATGTATTGCAACAACTACTACTGTACTGTTTGATATGTTGTGCATATTGTGAGGTTGTTAACAAAGTTTTGTAAAAAAAAAAACCTCACTCACAGACAGGATGCCTCCTCCTTCTCTTCCTGTGTTGTTGTAATGTTTTTCATGCTGCAGCCATAGCAGATATCAGGCTGATCACATTTCATGCTGTGTTGTAAGCTGTCTATACTGGATGTGAATAAATCTACATTCTCTGTTGCTGACTCCGGATGTTACGCTGGTTAATCCGCTGCTAACAGGTTATGGGCCCAGAGTTCCCAGAGTGCCCAGAGTCCTAGAGTCCCAGAGATCCCCAGAACACAGAGAAAAGAAAAGAAAGAAAGACATCAAAGATGGCCACCAGCAGCAGCAACTCCATGAAGTTTACAGTACCAAGTCTCACTAACCAGAACTATCAATCCTGGAAATTCAAAGTGAAGATGCTGATAAGGGAAGGTATGTGGAAATACACACAGGAGCCTAAACCTGACCCAGTACCACAGGAGTGGATAGAGATGGATCAGAAAGCATAGAGTACCATATCACTCAGCATAGATGATGATCAGATTGTTCATGTGTGTAAATGTGATACTGCAAGAGAAATGTGGGAGCAGCTGCAAAAGGTACATGAGAGGATTAATTTAAGCAATAAACTGTATCTTATGAGAAAACTGTACCAGTCTAAGCTACAGAAAGGCCAGGATATGCAGGAGTATATCAGGAGTATTCTAGAGCTTGTAGAACGCTTGAGAGGCATTGGGGAAGATCTGAAGGACTTTCATGTAGCCGTATTACTGCTTAGTGGTCTTCCAGAGAGCTATGACACGCTTGTGACCGCACTAGATGCGCGCCCAGATGATGAGCTTACTCTGGAGTATGTAAGAGGGAAGCTTATAGATGAATATAAACAGAAGGCAGAATGTATAAGCACCAAGACAGAGTCTGCTTTACAAACACAGAGTCTATATGATAACAGAAAGCACCTAAAAGAAACACGTGAATGTTTTGTTTGCAAGAAATCAGGACATTTGAAAGCCGACTGCAGAGTTTGGAAAGCTAGAATGAATCAGCTGAAAAAGCAAAACAGTCAGCAAAGGGTTAAGAGTGCTGTGTCTGGAGAAAATGATTCTGTGAATACTGAAATTGCATTTACTGTCAGTGCAAATACATCAAAGCATGCATGGTGTATAGACTCTGGAGAAACTAGTCACATGACTAATAACAGAGACTTCTTTTCTAAGCTTAATCAAAATAAGTCAGAGAAAGTGATTATGGCTAATGGTCAGTACATGAGTTCAGAAGGCATAGGAGATGGTTATATTGATTGTCAAATCTCACCAACACAAAGCAGGAAGATCCCAGTAAAAGATGTGCTCTATGTGCCTAGTCTTGAGAGTAATTTACTATCTGTGAAGAAACTCACAAAACAAGGAAATGAAGTTACATTTAAGCATGATAGCTGCATCATCTCAAAAGAGGGTCACACACTAGCAGAGGTAAAAATCACAGATGAACTTTATCAGCTGAAATGTAAAGAGTGTGTGTATACTGCTCAACAAGAAGAGCACAATAACTGTATTCATGTATGGCATAGGCGTCTGGCACACAGAGACCCAGAAGCAATAAGAAAGTTAGTTCAGAAGCACCTAGCTGATGATATCACAATTGATCTATGTAACCAGACAATGAAGTGTACTAGCTGCATAAAAGGGAAAATGTCTAGAAAAGCTTTTCCTAAGAGAAGTACTACAAGAACAGAACAGCCACTAGATTTAATACACACAGATGTCTGTGGTCCAATGAGCACTCAGACTCCTGGGAAGAAGAGATATTTTCTCACATTTATTGATGATCATTCCAGATATACAGTTGTCCATCTGCTTCACAGAAAGATAGAAGTTCCAGAGAAACTTGAAATATATCTAGCTGAGGTATATAATAAATTTGGAAGAATGCCAAAGATTCTACGTGCAGATAATGGGACTGAATATACAAGCAATGAGACACAGAGCATTCTAAAGAAAAATGGAATCCTATTTCAGACCACTGTACCGTACAACCCTGAACAAAATGGTGTTGTGGAAAGAAGGAACCGAACACTCTGTGAAAGTGCAAGAAGTATGTTATTTGATGCAAATCTGCCTGCAATATGTTGGGGTGAGGCAATCATGACAGCTTGCTATCTTCAGAACAGACTACCAGGTAAAGCTACAGAGAAAACTCCATTTGAGCAATGGAACAGCAGAAAGCCAAAACTGCACCACATAAGAATATTCGGAAGTAAAGCATTTGTACATATTCCCAAAGAAAAGCGAACTAAGTGGGAATCTCACGCTAAAGAAGGTATCCTGGTAGGCTACAGTGAAACCTAGAAAGGTTATAGGATTCTACACCCAGAAACAAACAAGGTCACAATAAGCAGAGATGTAGTGATTGATGAGAACTTTGTATCACCCAAGTTTTGGGACATCACGCCAGTAGTCCAGCTGAAGTCACAATTACAAGACAACAACAAGGAGGATGTAGAAGTCTGGCTGGATTCTTCAACCACCGAAGGAACAACAGAAAAATCAGAAGAATCTGAAATCAGAAGATCGTCAAGCTCAAACAAAGGTATACCAGCTAAACGTCTATCCTACATTGTCAAGACACTACCTGAGTCAGAGCCGCAGTCATGGGATGAAATGCAAGGACTACCTATCCATGAAAGAACAAAGTGGATTGATGCCGCTAATGAGGAAATCAAGTCGCTTCATCAACTCCAAACTTGGAAACTCACCAAGCTACCACAGGGCAAAAAGGTAATCAAGTGCAAGTGGGTCTTTAAAACCAAATATGACTCTGAAGGTAAAGTCCACAGATTTAAAGCAAGGTTGGTCGCAAAAGGATATTCTCAAAAGTATGGCGAAGATTACGATGCTACATTTGCTCCAGTCGCTAAACAGACTACGTTCAGAGCTTTGTTAGCTGTAGCTGCTGTACAAAAGATGTATGGCAGACATTTGGATATAAAAACTGCTTTCTTAAATGGTGACATTGAGGAGGACTTATACATGACTCAACCTGAAGGTTATGTAAAAAGAGGTCAACGGAATCTTGTTTGCAAACTACAAAAATCTCTCTATGGTCTTAAGCAATCAGCAAGAGCATGGAACACCAAGATGAATAAAGTCTTGTTGGAAGAAGGATTTAAAAGAGGTCAAGCAGATCCATGCTTATACACAAAATATACAGATGGAAAGTGGATGTATATTCTCTTATATGTGGATGATGTGATTGTAGTTCATCAAGAAGACGCAGAAATTGGAAAAATGACTGAAATTCTGAATCAGCATTTTGAAACAAAAGACCTTGGAAGTGTGACATATCATCTAGGAATCCAAATCCAGAGAGAGGAAGATGGGAGTTTTCTTCTAAACCAAAGTGCAAAAATTAATTTGATTCTGAATCAATTTGGAATGTCAGAGGCCAAAGGTATATCAACCCCAATGGAACCATCCTACCTGAAGCTGGAAGAAGAAGATGACCTGTTGCCTAACAATGAGAAATATCGTCAGGCAGTGGGGGCACTTCTGTACATATCAACTATGACTCGACCAGATATCACAACAACAGTTGGAATCCTTTGCAGATATGTGGAAAAACCGCGCCAAAGAGACTGGAATGCTGTTAAAAGACTTCTGCGATATTTGAAATAAACGCAAGATGTAAATTTAAAACTATCTGCAGCGGGAGATCTAGAACTTACCAGCTATGTAAATGCGGATTGGGCTGGTGATTCGCGTGATTGTAAATCCACAAGCGGATACTTGTTTAAAGTTGGAGAAAGTTCAATCTCCTGGTCTAGTAGGAAACAAGTGTCTGTGCCTTGTCATCCACAGAAGCAGAGTATGTGTCCGCAGCCTATGCAAGCCAGGAGGTCTTTGGCTAAGACAATTGATGGACGATCTTGGCAAACCGTCAACTCAGCTGACGGTGATTTATGAGGACAACCAAGGATGCATTAAACTTGAATGCTGTGAAAAGATCAGTGCTAGAACCAAGCACATTGACGTCAGACACCATCATCTACGTGATTTGATAGATCGTGGCATAATTCAGTTTTTCTATTGTGAAACTGATAAGATGCTAGCTGACATTATGACAAAGCCATTGCCACGAGCCAGGTTCCAAGAATTGAGAACCACAATGGGAATAAGCAGACAAGTAGTTGTTGAGTGGGAGTGTTGGAATAATGCATATTGATATGTATGCATTGCAACAACTACTACTGTACTGTTTGATATGTTGTGCATATTGTGAGGTTGTTAACAAAGTTTTGTAAAAAAAAAAAACCCTTACTCACAGACAGGATGCCTCCTCCTTCTCTTCCTGTGTTGTTGTAATGTTTTTCATGCTGCAGCCATAGCAGATATCAGGCTGATCACATTTCATGCTGTGTTGTAAGCTGTCTATACTGGATGTGAATAAATCTACATTCTCTGTTGCTGACTCCGGATGTTACGCTGGTTAATCCGCTGCTAACACATTCGAAATTACTCTTAACCTCCTGCTGAATCAAAGACCGCCCATTGTAATGTGTCAAAAAACTCTGCCAAACTACCAAATCATCCCTGTGCTCCTTCCTTAACCGAATAAAATGATGCGCTGCTTGCACTCCCGCAGTCGCCCTAGCCAACCTACGACAAAAAATCCTGCCCATAGGGATGATTCTACACGCAAAATTTAATCTCCCCAACAACGACTGCAACTCTTTCAACGTCACTTTATGCAATTTTCGCACCCTGTCCACCTCTTGTTTAAGAAGAACCAATTTATCTTCAGGCAACCTACACTTCATCCTCTTTGAGTCAATCAAGATCCCGAGAAAGCTCAGCAACGTGGACGGACCTTCAGTTTTTTCTCCTGCCAACGGTACGCCAAAAATACCAGCCACCCATTCCATAGCCGCTAACATATTTCTGCACAACACAGACTCAGCCGGACCAATGAACAAAAAATCGTCCAGATAGTGAATCACAGATTGAACCCCTGCAACGTCCCGAACTGCCCATTCCAAGAAAGTACTGAACGTCTCGAACAACTTACACGAGATGGCGCAACCCATCGGCAAACATCTGTCCAAATAAAACCCCCCATCCCAAAAACAGCCCAACAGCGGAATGCTGTCAGGATGAACAGGCAGCAAACGAAAAGCCGATTCGATATCGGTCTTTGCCAACAAAGCTCCCTCGCCGTACTTCCTAACCCACCTCGCCGCAATGTCAAAAGACGTATACTCAACAGAGCATAACTCTTGTGATATGCCATCATTAACGGAACACCCCTTTGGGTACGACAAATGCTGAATCAGCCTGAACTTATTCACTTCTTTTTAGTAACAACCCCCAACGGAGAAACAACAGCCCCAACTACCAGCAAAGACACAAACGGGCCTGACATCCTACTCAATTCTACCTCCTTCAACAGTTTAGCACCAACAATGTCCGCGTGCAAATTCGCTGACCTCAAGTTTTTAGTAGAGAAAGGGACCTGATGACTAGGAGCGGAATCCTAAAACCTTCCGCAAAACCACTCCTAATGACCTCAGCCCCATCGCGGTCAGGATACCTATTTAGAAAGGGGGCCATCCCTTGAACCCTCACCGGCGTCTCCCCCTTTTCCGGCACCCACCGATGACTTTCCTTTTGCCTTTTTGAAACACTTAGACGCTCCGTGGGAACTCCCGCCGCAAAAGGAACACTCGTGTTTAAACTTACAGGTATTCCCGTACTTACACTGGCCGTCATTAAACTGCTAGCAACTGCCTGTTTTTTCTTTTATGCCTTGCGTCTCTTGCCCGCTACTTCCTCTCCCTGACTGCTGGCTGGTGCCTCCTCCCCCACCCTGAAAAGACTGCCCGTACCTGACAGGAGCCATAACCTTCAACCATAACCCGATATCTTTTTGGTCCCATTTGATCTCGGGCCTCATCTCTTTCCTCTGCCTAAATTGTTCATCGTAGCGCAACCACGCCATTCCACCATACGTCCTATGAGCTTCCCCAATGGCATCTAGGTAGCAAAAGAGACCAGAACAATTCTCCGGGGCCTTCTCCCCGACCACGCTAGTCAAAATTGCAAAAGCTTGCAACCAATTAACGAACGTTTGCGGGATCAACCTCCACCGCCGCTTTTCTTCCTCCTCCTTTTTACTATCATCCTTCTTCCCCTTGTCTAAATTGAACTTTTCCAAGGGCAACAAGGAGAATATTTCCACATATTCGTCGCGCCAAATTTTTTCCTTAACCTCTTTTTTTAAATGAGCTCCCAGGGGTCCCTCGAAGCAAACATAAACTTCCCTTTTTGCGCGAGCGTAAAACTTAATCTTATCCCCCTTATCCTTTTCAGTCTGCACTGACACCAACACGCCCTGACCCCGCTCCTCCATCTGCACCGAACTGTCACTACCCACTGTCGACCCGATGACTACACCCGACGACCATGCTCCTACTGGTGTAACTCTCCCCGCTCTTGCCACCCCGCTCTCCAAACACTGCAAAACCTGCGCCATACACCGCAACACCTCACGTAAATCCCCCTCGCCATTCCCCCCGGGTACCCCAGCCTGCACTCCCAGCAACCCTGGCATCTGACCACCTATCACCTCCTGCCCCACTGCCCCTACGGGCGACATACAATACATAGAGTCCTGCTCACCAAGCTGCACGGGTGCTGTGTCCCCGCCAGCTGAAACTCTGGAATCCAGCCGCCGCGATCCGTCCTGATGGTCGCTGTCATTCTCCGACTCGTCCTCGCCACTTCTTGGCTCCAGGCCCGCGCCCCTGACCTCCTCGTCATCAGGGGGGACCGGTGTCGATGAAAACTGCCTTTCTTCCACCCGAAGCCTTGACCGGGACTGCACGCCTGCTTCATCCCTCCGACCAGCCGCGCCCCTGCGCATCCTGCCAGACAGCGCCCGGATGGTGCCCGCCGCTCTTCGTTGACCTGAGCCTGGCATCACCTGGGCCCCAGGCGCCTGCCAGCCAGCCCCTCTCCGCCCATTACACCTCCGAATCGTAGCCTTCGGCCCAGCACCTGGCCTGGTGCCCGTCATCCGTGGTGTCCGTGGTGCGCCCGCACCCACAGTGTCCCTAGCTCCGCTGCTTCTTGCTCCGTCGCCGGCTGAGCCCCGCCGTGGGTCGGCGCTCCCGCCTACCCCGCAATGGGCCCGTGGTAAATTCTTTGCAGGCCGTTGTAGCGATGCGGCCTGCGCCTCACGTTGCGCCCTCGGCGCTGCCGCACTTGCGGCCCTTGTCTGCGACCTCCGGGAAGCCCCCGCTGCTTGCACTTTGTCCCAGGTAGGGCCCGCTGGCCTGCGCAGCCTGACTCGGCTGCCCAGGCCTCACTTCCTGTCCCGCGGCCTGTACTTCCGGTCCCGGCCCTCCCGTCATCGCTCGCGTCACAGGCCTTGTAGGCCGCGCACCCATTCCGGCCTGTACGTCCCCTTGATTCCGCCGCTCCACGCCAGCTGACCGGCTTCTTGGATTCCTGCCGGAGCGGGCACGGAGACGAGTAGCCCTGTCACCGCACCCCTCCGCAGGGTCCCCGGAGGGGCTCCTATACCTGCGCCCGCCACGTGCCGCCACTTCAGAGGACAAACGTTCAGGGGCCTGGTCCTTCTCCCCCTGCTGCTCACCGCCTGTGGCCCGGAGTTCCCTAAGATGGAGGAAATCTGCTCCTCCAACCAACCGCCCCTCCTGGAGCGAGCCGCATCTCTCAGCCAATCCATGAGGTAATCGACTGAACTGACTGCTGACATGCTGCTTATCTCTTCGGATTATTTTTCCAGACTGCGCCTTTCCCTCACTTTTTCCATAAAAAAGCCTATTGATAACGCCCCTTTTTACCCACTCACACCCATCCCCCAATCACTTCTTCCCAATTAAAAAACTCTATCCACCCCCCAAAAACCCCTCCCCCAGCTCCAATGCAGTCATGTGGGGCTTCCACTTATCTCTGCTCGCTGCAGCCCCTTCTTTATATGTGTCATTGCAGTGAATGATGTTATGAGAAGATGAAGAAACATCCACGACCAATAAAGGCGCCAAAGCCAGCAGAGGACCAAGAGCGGGTCAGCAGCACCCAGAAAGCGAAAGTACGTTTACTTTGACACGCTGGGTTTTCTTGCAGCTATTCTGGATCCCAAACCGTAAGTACATACATCACACCACATACCACATATGAAGTTGAGGCTCACCTCTCCAACATGTTCTAATCCCCTTTCATTTCCCAACAGATCTGATGATCCTCCTGCACAGGCGCCTACACCTCAACCCATTCCACCACCGAAACAACCTTGGCAACAACAGGGTCAAATGGCTGCCTATAATCCAACTTCCCAATATGGCCACTTGTACAGATCCAGTGTTGGAGGCTGGTCCCAACCTGGATCTGCTCAACATGGTCATATTGGGGGTATGATTCTTGTGGGTATCATCTTACACAGGAATATAATCTCCCTTATCTGTATGGCAATGTGCCCACACACCAACCTGACCATGGCCAGATGTTAGCTCAGGGCCCAGAAAATCAACCCCAACAGGGTGATGGTCAAGTTGGTCAACCAAGCCAACCACAAAGAGATGATGGGAAGCCGCCAACCCCACCACTCATATACCACCAGCTGTGATTTAGTATGTAACTTATATTTTAGGATTTAAAAACCAGTTAGTAATGGTTTTATATTTACTTTAACCTCCTCTTGTGTCTAAGACATTTGCAGTAATCTACATGCCTGTAAACAACATATGCTAGCAATATGCTGTTCAGTAGGCATAGTCAACGTGTATTATTTTCATTATCTGTTCATATTGAGAGAAATGTTAGTTCTTTGTGAACATTTATTTTAACACCATGTTGTGTAACGCATATTTGCACTCATCTGAATGCCTACAAATACCATATGGTACTTAGCTGGTGGTATGTGGGTTATGGGAAAAGATTATTATTTCATTATATCTTATAATTTCTACCAATGTTTGTTATTTTTTCCCCATCCCTGTTAAAAATTGTTGGCTAATTCATCATTGCATTAGTCTAGTCTTACAACCCAACCATATGGGGCAGATATGGTGCTCACTAATGATAGTGAAAGTTTGTTATTGTGTAAAATTTTATTTCAGTCCATGTTGGCTACTGCATATTTGAAGTAGTATAATCTTGTCAAGCAAACATATGGGTAACATATGGTCTTCACTATAGTGAACGGTTGTATTTTTTGTACATTTAATTTGACTAACAGTTGTCAAATGCATCTTTGCACTTGTGTTATGTGATAAATCCGACATATGGGTCACATATGATCAGCACTACCCATAGTGACTATTGTTAATTGGCTTTACATACTATTATGTATGGAACAATTTGCAATTTGTAATGTTGTGATGCCTTATTTTTTTCCTTGTGTAAGACTACACACTTACACTATTGTGCTGTAAATACATATACCATATGAAGCAAATATGGTAGTCACTACCTCAAGTGGCAGTTTGCACATATAAATATCTATTTTTCTAAAAAGTTTTGAGTCTTTTTTCATAAGTTGTTTGTAGTCAACCACCAACACATCTGTTATGACCATTAACATCAGACAGAGAATATGAGAATACGGGAAGTTGCATTGGTCCTCAAATCCCCTGGCAATCCTCTTCTACTCTTCCATCTTTGGCTCAGGCATCACCAGTTGATGAAGTCTGTACCACAGTTGTGAGCAGGTATCACGCACAATGCCAGAGATATTTTACATCCCAATCAAAAAATACAGATGGAGTGCGGCATAGGATATGCCAGTAGTTATGAACCTACAACTAACCAAATGTACAGAGAACAATCAATACACATGCACAAAGGTTTCACAAGCACACTATACATAACCCTTACTTGACTTAAAGGCCAAACAATCATAAGTGAAATGTAGCCCAAATACCATTTTTCTCTAATGTTTATATTCACATCATTGTTCAGGTACTTCAAGGTGATATATGGCCTATATTATGAGGATATTTCTGCAACAGGCATAAGGTAAAGGGAAACTAGTGGGAAAACACATCATCAATAGACAGTATGTAGGTGAGGAATTCAGACCGTAGCGTAAGGAGAAGGGTTAATTAAATGTGTAAATTCGTTGAAAAAAAACGTGTTTTTTTTTCAACGAACTTACACATTTAATTAACCCCTACATGTATGAAATTTTGCACACATACACTCATGTAATTGTTAATGAAAACCATATATTAAACTACATAAAATGACATGGTTAACTGTATGTAAACCATGTGTCATTTCATGTCGGGTTCTGTAACTTCACAAAAGCCGGGAATTGAATTAGCGGATATTATACTATGTAGAAGTGTTTGAACTATAAATATATATATATATGTCACAATGACATGTACAGTATATATATATATGTGTATTCTATGTGTATATATCTATTCTTTCTTTTGTGATGTAAAAACTGTCATTGGGATCCATTATATGTCGGTTTTGCAAGCCGGCGAGAAATTCTCGCCGTATGGATGCCATACGGATGACATACGGATGCTTACATGCGTAAAATACGCAGCCACACCCTGACAACGGATGAAATACGGATAAATGTGCCGGCAACATTTCTGCGTAATACGGCCGTACAATACGGTCCGTTTTTTCTACGATGAGTGTGACGCCGGCCTAAACATGAAAAAAGGATATAAATCTGGTATCGCTGTAATCCCACAGACCCGAGGAATAAAGTCGCCTAATCACTAATGCCACACAAGGAATGGCATAAAAAATAAAACCAATTCTTCACCTTTTGTGGATTTGTTCATTCTGCCTCCCAAAGATCGCAGTAAGGCGATCACAGTGGTTTACCCCCACATATGGGGTATCAGCATACTCAGGACAAATTGCACAACAACTTTGGGGTCTAATTTCTCCTGTTATCTTTGTAAAAATAAAAATTTAAGGGCAAAAAGATCATTTTTATGGAAAAAAAATATTTTTTTATTTTCACGGCTCCACGTTATAAACTTCTGTGAAGCTCTTGGGGTTCAAAGTGCTCACCACACATCTAGATAAGATCCTTGTGGGGTCTAGTTTCCAAAATGGGGTCACTTTGTGGGGGTTTCCACTGTTTAGGCACATCAGGGCTCTCCAAACGCGACATGGCGTCCAATCTCAATTCAAAAAAGTCAAATGGCGCCCGTTCCCTACCGAGCTCTGCCATGCACCCAAATAGTGGTTTACCTCCACATATGGGGTATCAGTGTACTCAGGACAAATTGCACAATAACTTTTGGGGTCCTGTTACCCTTGGGAAAATAAGAATTGGTCGTGAAAAGATCATTTTTGTGGAAAAAATACGATTTATTAATTTTACAGCTCTACGTTATAACCTTCTGTGAAGCCCTTGGGGTTCAGAGTGCTCACCACACATCTAGATAAGTTCCTTGGGGGTCTAGTTTCCAAAATGGAGTCACTTATGGGGGTTTCCACTGTTTAGGTACATCAGGGGCTCTCCAAACGAGTCCTGGCATCCGTTCTCGATTCCGGCCAATTTGACATTCAAAATCTCAAATGATGCTCCTTCCCTTCTGAGCTCTGCCGTGTGCCTAAGGCTAAGTGCACACGTTCAGGAATATTTGCGTTTTTTGTGTTTTTTCCGCGATTTTCCGCGGTAAAAACGCGAAAAAAACGCAAGCATTAAGCATCCTATACATGTTAATTGATTCCGCATGTTTTGGCCACATGTTGCGTTTTTTTCCGCGAAAAAAACGCTTCGCGGAAAAAATAGCAACATGTTCATTAATTTTGCGGAATGTAAGCGGATCATGTGCGGTGGTACCCAGAGTCTGGAGAAGAGGAGACTCTCCTCCAGGCGCTGGGTACCATATCCCTGGTAAAACAACAATTAAAATAATAAATAATGACATTCTCACCTTCCGGCGGCCCCCGCAGCTTTCCCGCCTTCAGCGACGCTCCCCGGCAACTCCCGGTCCCAAGAGTCCTTTGCGAGAATCACCCAGATGGCGTAGCGGTCTCGCGTGATGCTACGTCATCGGGTGATTTGTTGCAAAGGACTCCTGGGAACGGGAGTTGCCGGAGCGTCGCTGAAGGCGGGAAGGCTGCGGGGGCCGCCGGAAGGTGAGAATATCATTATTATTTTTTTTATTATTTTTACATTAGATCTTTTTACTATTGATGCTGCATAGGCGGCATCAATAGTAAAAAGTTGGTCACACGTGTCAAACACTATGTGTGACTCGTGTGACCAACCTGTCAATCAGTTTTCCAAGCGATGCTACAGATCGCTAGGAAAACGCTAGAATTCTGCAAGCTAATTACGCTTGCAAAACGCTAGTTTCTGGCGGGAACACGCATACAAAAAAAATGCGTATTTCCCGCGGGAGAAGTGCGGGATTGCCGCGGAAATTTCCGCGGCAATTCCGCAACGTGTGAACTTAGCCTAAAGATTGGTCTTCCTCCACACATGGGGTATCGGTGTACTTAGGAGAAATTGCACAACAAATATTGTGGTTCATTTTCTCCTGATACCCTTGACAAAATAAAAAAATTATGTCCGAAGAAAAATTTTGGTGAAAAAAAGTTAAATGTTCATTTTTTCCTTCCACATTGCTTCAATTCTTGTGAAGTACCTAAAGGGTTAATAAACTTCTTGAATGTGGTTTTGGACACCGTGAGGGGTGCAGTTTTTAGAATGGTGTCACTTTTGGGTATTTTCTGTCATATTGACCCCTGAAAGTGACTTCAAATGTGAGGTGGTCCCTAAAAAAAATGGTTTTGTAAATTTTGTTGGAAAAATGAGAAATCGCTGGTCAACTTTTAACCCTTATAACTTCCTAACAAAAAAAAATTTTGGTTCCAAAATTGTGCTGATGTAAAGTAGACATGTGGGAATTGTTATTTATTAACCATTTTTGTGACATATCTCTCTGATTTAAGGGCATGAAAAAAATTATAAGTTTGAAAATTCAAAATTTTAAAAATTTTCGCCATATTTCCGTTTCTTTCATAAATAAATGCTAGTTACCGTATATCGAATAAATTTTACTACTAACATGAAGTACAATATGTCACGCAAAAACATTCTCAGAATCAGCGGGATCCGTTGAAGCGTTCCAGAGTTATAAGCACATAATTTGACAGTGGTCCGATTTCAAAATTAAGGCCTTGTCATTAACCTACAAAATGGCTTGGTCCTTAAGGGGTTAAAGAAACCTTGTGCACTGGTAGCATTTTTGGCAGATTTAACCAGTCGTATTGGACATGTTAAGTGTATGTTTCCAGGGTCAGTGTTGGCAGCGTTTTGGACGCAGCACATCCCTGCTCCGTCCAAAACGCTGCCCGGCTTTTGTACGCGCGGTGATTCCGCATGTGTTCATTGAACCGTGTGGATCACTGCATCCTATCCATAGAACGGTGCTATTTATCTTGCGGAGACTGAGCGTCTCCGCAAGATAAATAGACTTGCTGCAGTCTCGAAAGACGCGCCCCATGTCCGGTTACACAGGTCTGCCACCTGCGGTGTTTGAATGCATAGTGGACATCGGATTTCATAAAATCCCATCCACTATGCTGTAACATCTTGCCGCTGTGGATTGGACGCTGTAGCTGTACGCAGTGTCCAATCCACAGCAAATACTGACCGTGGAAACATACCCTAACATTGCACCATGTCAATGCTAAAGTGGTTGTCCAGCTAAAAATATTTTGCACCTGTTTATAGAATTTTAGTTATTTAATACCATAAAATGCATTGAAAATGTATTAAACATTTTTTGTAAGGTAGAATGAAAAAAAAAATAACCACAAAAACAGGAAAGATGTATATCTTTGTACCGTGTTGAAGAGCCTGATGAAGAGACCTGAGTAGTCTCGAAAGCTTGCAGTTTGTTACCATCTTTTCAGTTAGCCATTAAAAGGTATCAACCACTGAGGACTCTCAATTTTCAACAAAAAACAGCAATTTTGAAAAAGTAACATGATTAATTCATTTGACTTTTTTTTCACATGAATATAAGCAACTTTACAAATACTTGTATATTATCAGAGATATTTGCTTCAAGGCCAAGTTTACACGTTCAGTATTTGAACAGTATGCATCAGTATTTTTAAGCCAAAACCAGGAGAGGGACAGTCAGAGGAAAAGTATAATAGAAACAAGTCACCACATCTGTATTATCACCCACTGCTGGTTTTGGTTTAAAAATAGTTATGTAAAATTCTGACCAAATACTGAATGTGTGAACGTGGCCCAAAGGTAAAATTTGTATTCAGTGAAGTCAGATTTTCTGATTACTGATGACAGTTGGTGCTTTTAAAAATCTATGTAGAGGAGGTAGGAGTGAGACATAGAGACAGACGTTCTGCAGCAAGTTCTCCTGACATGACAGGTTCAGTTTACCATAGAACTTTGTGAGCACCAACTGTCCTCTTCTCAGTATTCACTAAGGACAGATTATAACCGTGAAATTAGAAATTGAATGATTAGTCCAGGTGGCACGTATTATTCTAATAAGATATATTACAAAGTTTCTTAGTTTCACATATATTATTGATTTATGAAAAAAATAAAGATTTAGGATTACTTTTTTTGGTTTCAGGATTGTTGTGGGGTATGCATGACTTTTAACATTATTCTGCACTCAGGTCAGACTATGAGGATTGCAGACATACAGTATATAGCTCTTGTTATAGTAATCTACATTTAGAAAATGTAAAAATTTTTTGATCCATTTTCTGAGACCCATGGAGCACAAATTAACATAATGTGAACATTACAAAACACAGGCATTTTTCAACCTGACATATACCTCAAGCTGACATATATAGAACAAGCGCAACTCAGTTCCTGCTCAGATCCTAAAATGACGCTATATATTTTCTGGCACCTTTAGCGGCAAATTTATTGCAGTTAACACCAAGAGATTCATAAATAATTAATAAAATACAGAATTCATAAGATTATAAGAATTAATAAATCAATGATTAACATAACTAAATATCTGATCCTTTTTTTTTCTCCTTCAGAAAATAGAACCTGTCACCAGTTTTGTGACATAGCAGCTAAAAATATCACCTTATTCAGCATCTGCTATGCATTTCCTAAATCCTTATAGAGCCCCCTGACTCCCCTTGTATACTCCCGAAAAATCTTTTTTATTTCTCCTGTGCTGTATGGTAATCTTCTCAGTTCGGTCCTATGGGCGTGGTTTCAGGCCTCTACATCACTCCCATCGGCGTCCTAGTTCATGGATGATGCCTCTTGCGCCATGCGACATCTCGCGCCTGTTCAGAAATATTGCGTTTTGAGCCTGCGTAGTTTGCTTTGCCCAACTGCAGGCAAAGCCGAAAAATAGAAGTGTCATGCGCCGACACACGTACTTCCAGCTCATGTACCGGAACTACGTTTGCCAGCGCATGCACAGTTCTGTTTTTCAACTTTGACCGCAGGTGGGCAAAGCAAACTATGCAAGTGCAAAACGCAATATTTCTGAGCAGGCGCGATATGTCACATGGCGATGTGGATCGTTATCCATGTTAGGAGGATGGCAGGCAGAAGCCGAGGGGGATGCAGAGGCGCGAAACCACGCCCATCAGACCAGATTGAGATTACCATACAGTGCGGGAGAAATTAAAAAAGGTTTTCGGAATATACAAGGGGAGTCAGGGGCTTCTATTGTAAGAGGTTGCAAAGTATAGCATATCTCTCTAACCCCTTTAAGGACGTCCCTCACACTTGGCATAGTCGGCAGGATCCCACAGCCTTGCGGAGCGGGGATGCCATGAAGAATAGAGAGACTGATACTTTAAATGTAACTGGACAATTGAATTTGACTGACACCTTGATTGTGACCAAGATGGAGGCCATGAAGATGGCGGGGAATGGTGCCAAAGAAGAAGAGAGTTACTATTACTTCACCCTTCGTGGGCGTAACAGCGCTGAGATGGCGTAAAAACTGTCAGGCGATGCCCCTCATCCCACCTGTGGAGGGTGCGCCAGAGGCAGCTAGCCCACGCTTCCTAAAACAGCTTGCAAGAAAATGGATGGAGCAGTCAGAAGCGACCCCACCCTGTAACGGGTGGGGCCCGGAAGAAAACTCTGTGTGCAGCTTCACGGCGCCATTACGAGACACAGCGATACATTGCTCATGCACACTCCATTGCGGGAGAGTAGGCTGCATCAAGTGGAAGTGGCAGCAGGAGGAGGAGCGGGCCCGACCCAGGTGACAGAGAGGTGATGCGACCGAAATACCCTGGTACCTGTAGAGGAGGGTCACCGGCGGCTGCAGGAACATCATCCATGGGAGCCAGAGCTGCGGTGCCCACTGGAGCAGGAACCTCCTCGGCGGGAGCTACGGGACGCGGAGCTGGGACGTCGACGACAGCAGGACTAGGAACATCCCTGGGAGCCGGAACCTCTTCATCCGGAACCGATGCCTCGACGTCCGCAGGGAACGTATTCATCAGGAGCCGAAGAGCCTAGCAGCGTCTGCGGAGAGATCCGACCAGCACGAGATGGGTGCGGTGCAACCACCGAGATCTACAGCGGTGACTTCCCTACTGCCCTCTACTCCACCTCGGCAGGTTATCCCCTGGTCTCCCGCCTCCACGACCGAGCCTCTCAATCACTCGTACGGCCATCATGGACGAGAGGCTATGCCTAAGTCTGATGCGGATCCAGCGCTGGGCACCCCACATTTCTTCCAGACAGAGGAGGGCCATTTTCCTATATCTGGGCTGTCCTCCTGGATAGCGGACTTGATTGTAGGGAAAAAGCAGCGGGAAAAAGAAATCTGGGCCCAGCTGTGAGGCTGTGGTTCCACGGTCCGGAACCACAGCGCTTTGGACGGAGCGGAAATTCCGCTCCGTCTAAGCCCCGCCCCCTTTATGACGCGCGATCTTTCCGGAGGTGTTCAGGACACCTCCGGAACACCTCCGGAAAGAGCGCAGGGCTACATAGCCCTGTGTTAATTCTGTTGCGGCGACGCACCGTCGCCGCAATACGCGAGGACATGCTGCGGTCTAAAAAGACGCGCCGCATGTCCGTTTACGCAGGTTTGCCACCTGCGTATTGTTACGCATAGTGGAGACGGGATTTCTTGAAATCCCCTCCACTATGCTGTAACATCTGGACGCTGCGTGTTTGGCGCTGCGCCAACGCACAGCGCCAAACACGCAGCGTATCCTGACCGTGGAAACTCACCCTGACAGTATGGAGAGGGCGCCTTAGTGGAGCACCGCACCCACGGTCAACTGGTGTTCACAAATATTGACTGGGGATTTGGGTTTATACGGGAGGATGGCACCAATGACAAGGTGTATATTAATGCCACCTCCGTAAAGTTTGGGAGACCCCTATGTGAAGGAGACCAGGTCTCTTTTTATAAGGAGGACTGCCCCCGAGGCTACTATGCGGTGGCCGTGGTGTTGTGTGTGGCCCAGCTGCGCTTGGTGACACATGTTCCCTGGAGGATGCACAGAAAGGTAATGCACAGAAAGGTAAATCACAAACACCTGATATTCATTCACATCTCACACTTCCCTATATTGCCACCAGAGGGAGCCTTAGACTATTTTAGGGTGTGGGAGACGTTAGCAGTAGTTCAGTGCAGTCTGAGTCATTCTGTTATTCCAGTCAGAGCGAGTCTTGGAGTGGATTTCCTGTCAAAGACATTCTAGTCAGACAGACGGAGATTTTACCTCAGAACAAGCTGACTGTTGGTTCCCTATGAACGTGGAAAGTGACTCTCAGAGTGAGCCTGAAATCAGTCTGACGGAAGGTCCTGATAGCTACTCTGGACAGAGCCTATGAAGGAGCAGAAGGAAGGGGACTACAGTTATTTGTAACAACGAGTCGACTGAGAAACGGTCAGTGAGCTGTGGATAGAAGGAAGCTGACGATTACACCTACTGTTGCCTGTGCTTATGTTAAAGGTGTGAGTAGGGCGACAGGCGAGTGGTAAAGAAGAAGAAAGAGTGACTGAGGTGATATAGCAACGATAGCTGACCTCCACTCTGCACAACCGGACACCGGGTCCGAGCTTGCTAGTTCCTTCACGGCTAGTGGGAGAAACCGGTGACCCTGCTGGACTTCAGGTCGCAGAGGGGCCCTTTAGTGCTGATACGTAACCGGGGTCAGGAAGAACAGGAGTCAGGCCTGATCAGCCACATAGACTTAGTTCTGTCCACAAGAAGGCTCCACCACAATGTCGGCCGGGCGTAGCTGTTCTATACGGAGTTAAACTTAGCTTCATGCAAGTTGGAAACTCACACACTTTGGAAAGTAAGGAGGCCTTAAACCTACTCAGTGATTACCGTATGTGCATCCTCCACCCTGAGCAGCTTCCCGGGACGTACCTGCAAATACCACCAGTAAAGGTATGGAAAGAGACTGACTTGTGTGTGTCTGCCTTATTGCCTGCACCCTGCACCGCCATATACCTTGAGTGTCATGGAAATATATATGTATTCCATATATTCAAAGTATATTCACATATATGTATTCACAGTTCACAGTTAGATAGATCTCACTTGCTAAAAAACCCTGTGCTCACATATTTCTAGGCCAGATATAATCAGTCGTTTTAAAGAAATCTGGCCTCCATAAGACCTTCGTAAAGGAACAAATGCATGAAGTACAAAATGTCCTATTAGATATCTGTTGTTTACATTATAGTTATGCAAGGCAACTAGGTTACAAGAATATAAACAATAATTCTGCAACTTCAGCTCTTTTAATCATGATTATCATAATTATCATATTTACACTAGAACAGCCAATAATCTAGCAGCTTTTAATTGTATGTTAATTGACTAACCAGCCCCTTTTTGTGAACGTATAAAACCTTGAATGAATAATAAATGTATGTCTTTGACGAACTGTTATACTGACACTTTCGTGTGGACAGTCCTCATTTCGTTCTGAGCGCTCAAAAAGACATTATATAGAGATTTGGACATGGCAAGCAGCAAACACAGGATATTTTTATCCTAATTAAATTTCCATATCAGAGGGATCCAGTCTCGCCTGTGGGAGACTTAACACCTTGCTGCCCAATAACAACCCCTCAGAGGATTCACCCTGCAGCGCTGGTCACCTTGATCAGAAACCACAGGTGGCGTCACGAACAATTACTACAATCCCCTGTAAATATCCCCCCTTGAATGAGCGCCCAGGGCAACGGACCGAGCTGCGCTACCCGTGACCTCTCCCCCATTGAAGTGAACGGGCTCGGTGCCGAGTACCCCATAAGCCCTGGTACTGTGTGCGACTCATCTTTGGCGTCACGAACAGGATACGAAGCTTACTAAATGTGAGTCCTGTGTGCCTAGAATTGGACTGTTTTGTGCAAAAAGACTGTGTTGCTGTTGTTTGATTTTTGGCGCCATTTTTCGCCATTTTGCCGCCATATTCGCGCCCTGAGGCGCTGGTGAAGAAGGTGGGCGTGCCTTCATGGGCGTGCCCCCCCGTGGCGCGAAAGTAATGGGCGCCTTGTCTAAATGCTATTATAATGTCCGAGCCTGCCCCACTGCAAGGGAGATCCGCCTCCTCTTCATCCTCCATGCTAAGAAGAGAAAGCGAAAGTCCCGCCTCCACGGAAAGGACCAGATTGTTCCAGATGGGAAACACAGTCTGGCCTGGAGTGAGATGGCGGAAGGACAGGAGACGCTGTGTGGAGGAATGGCGGTGCACAGACCCCATTCCCCTGAAGAGCTGCTGCCTGTGCCTGAACTGTCCCCAGGTCGGGCGGACGACCAAAGAATGCAGAAAGTGGAGGAGGTGGATGCGGTGCTGAGGGACATGGCCCGACACCGCGCAGAAATGGAGGCGATGGAGAAAAGCTGGCGTGCCCTGAAACAGCGGCTGCTGTGGGACGCGATGCTCTCCCCTCTGGATGCACAACCGTTACCTGCGCCACCACTGGACCCAGCGGCTGATGAACCACCGGAGGCCGGCCCCAAAAGTGCTGATCCTGACTCCGCCGAGGATGCGGCGGGAGGGAAGGAGGCTGAGGAGGCCCTGCCCGGACCGGAGTGCCAGCCAGGCCTGGAACCAGAGGCCGCAGCGGAATGCAGTCCCCCGGTAGGGACGACGACGGAAGAGACCCAGCCGTCCGTGATGGAGATCGATTGGGAGGAGATGGAGTACCTGGACGACGTGGAATACGCCGCCCAGATGGAGAATGAGTGGCGACGCCGTGAGCAGGAGCAGCGGCAGCAGCAGGAGCAGAGAGATGCGCAGCAGCTTCGCCAGAGGTACCGGGAAAAGGATCTCACAGACAAAGAGAACGTCAGGAGAGACAAAGGTACGCTCCGGGAACCGCGGCGCCAGGGGGCCATTAGAGACTTCAAACTCCAGGGGGGCTGGGGGTTCATCCACGAACCAGGCCTGTACCAGGAGGTATTTGTCAACCGCAGGGATGTGGAGTCTCACCTGCCAGAGGGGCACCCGGGAAGGGATCTCTTGATAGGGGATATTGTCACCTACACGCGACACTGGGGTCTTAAGGGGTGGTATGCCCTGAATGTCTCCCGAGTCAGCGACCCCGTCCCTGAGGCCGGAAACGTACCCCGTGTCTCAGCGTCCCAAGCTACAGCGCCCGGCCACACACCTGCATCCTATGCTGCAACGCAACAGGCTAGTGCGTCCTCAACTGAGCCACTGCGCGCACCTGCATCGTACCCTGCATCCTATTCTGCAACGCAACGGGCTAGTGCGTTCTCAACTGAGCCAAATCTGTATTCAGAAGAGGCACCTGTAAGGCCTCCAACAAGTCGCAAAATTGTAAAGAAAACTGTAGCTACCCAGACACAGGTAGCAGGACATGATCTTCTAGTGATGCGTTCCAGAGCGCACCGCATACTTCCAGCCCCAGGTATGGAAGGTGTAACCACAATATACAAAGAAGAACAGTAGGACCCAAACAGGGTTTACTGCAACTGTAAAAAGTTAAGAAGAATTGCACTTTATTGTGAATGTGATAAATGTCTGAAGTAGTATACCCCAGTTGGGTAATGTGAAGTATTATGTGAAATGTGAAATGTTCTTATGCCAAGGACTGCGTGCTGAGGACTCTTGCAGCACAGAACTTTAGTTGTAAATAGTTAGCACTTTGGTGCCCCATCTTGGTTTTACGTAAAGCCATACTACCTCAGAAGAAAAACCCGTATGGTGTGGCCTTGAGTGAGGTTTGCAGCAGAGAAGTCCTGCAGCCCACCCAGGACCACCGTGGGAGGTTTGGTGCGGGTCCTCCACAAGTATCTTGTATTTATTTGCACTGAGAAAGTATTTGATATTTTTGTATTGCAATTTGTACACAATGTAACGTTAAAGTGTCCTTACCTCCCGCAAGGGATGAGTTATGTTGTTGATGTTATTATAAAAATTGCTTTTCTATTTCAGCCCGGGAGTGCTGAATATAACTAGGGGGGGATGTGTGGCCCAGCTGCGCTTGGTGACACATGTTCCCTGGAGGATGCACAGAAAGGTAATGCACAGAAAGGTAAATCACAAACACCTGATATTCATTCACATCTCACACTTCCCTATATTGCCACCAGAGGGAGCCTTAGACTATTTAAGGGTGTGGGAGAGGTTAGCAGTAGTTCAGTGCAGTCTGAGTCATTTTGTTATTCCAGTCAGAGCGAGTCTTGGAGTGGATTTCCTGTCAAAGACATTCTAGTCAGACAGACGGAGATTTTACCTCAGAACAAGCTGACTGTTGGTTCCCTATGAACATGGAAAGTGACTCTCAGAGTGAGCCTGAAATCAGTCTGACGGAAGGTCCTGATAGCTACTCTGGACAGAGCCTATGAAGGAGCAGAAGGAAGGGGACTACAGTTATTTGTAACAACGAGTCGACTGAGAAACGGTCAGTGAGCTGTGGATAGAAGGAAGCTGACGATTACACCTACTGTTGCCTGTGCTTATGTTAAGGGTGTGAGTAGGGCGACAGGCGAGTGGTAAAGAAGAAGAAAGAGTGACTGAGGTGATATAGCAACGATAGCTGACCTCCACTCTGCACAACCGGACACCGGGTCCGAGCTTGCTAGTTCCTTCACGGCTAGTGGGAGAAACCGGTGACCCTGCTGGACTTCAGGTCGCAGAGGGGCCCTTTAGTGCTGATACGTAACCGGGGTCAGGAAGAACAGGAAGTCAGGCCTGATCAGCCACATAGACTTAGTTCTGTCCACAAGAAGGCCCCACCACAATGTCGGCCGGGCGTAGCTGTTCTATACGGAGTTAAACTTAGCTTCATGCAAGTTGGAAACTCACACACTTTGGAAAGTAAGGAGGCCTTAAACCTACTCAGTGATTACCGTATGTGCATCCTCCACCCTGAGCAGCTTCCCGGGATGTACCTGCAAATACCACCAGTAAAGGTATGGAAAGAGACTGACTTGTGTGTGTCTGCCTTATTGCCTGCACCCTGCACCGCCATATACCTTGAGGGATCCAGTCTCGCCTGTGGGAGACTTAACACCTTGCTGCCCAGTAACAACCCCTCAGAGGATTCACCCTGCAGCGCTGGTCACCTTGATTAGAAACCACAGGTGGCGTCACGAACAATTACTACAATCCCCTGTAAATATCCCCCCTTGAATGAGCGCCCAGGGCAACGGACCGAGCTGCGCTACCCGTGACCTCTTCCCCATTGAAGTGAACGGGCTCGGTGCCGAGTACCCCATAAGCCCTGGTACTGTGTGCGACTCAGTTGCGTACTGAGGATGACGGCTCGGAAAGGAATCCGGGCCCGAGATGAGAACCAGCGATACACTGTGCCTTCCCAACCCCCGCATCAGGCTCTGCCTCTGTGTCATCCTGGCAGCCTATCGACTCTGCGGCTGCAGAGTCCCCCTCAGTCCATCCACTGGAGCGTGACAGATCCAGTAAAGCAGCACGGGCCGCATGCGGGTGAATCTAAAGTTGAAAAAAAAAAACTTTCTGATGTACACAGTTATGCTCGTTGCATGGAGACATTTCTTGGAGGACTGTTCTCAAAAGGATGGGGGGAAACATAGCGTGTCCGAAGCGGTCATAGGAAAAATGCATAGAAATGTATATGCAAATTGCCTCTTCAAACAAAGAGGACTTGTACTCTATAGCGCCACCTATTGGAAGTAGCGATCCTACAAGTCACAATCAACCCTTTAACGAGTCTTGTAATATGACTTAGGATAAAAGCCAAATCAGATTCTCCATTTGCAGACACGGTGTTTCGGACTGTTGGTCTTCGTCAGTGCAAAGTAGGAGAGATCTGATTTGGCTAGATGAGAGGCGTAGAAATGTATAGTATGCCTTGGACAATTAACATTGTTGATCTGGAGGATTGTGAGCCAGGCGTTCCCGTTGAAAGCATGGACTCATTTTGTTTTTGTTATGCAAATTGCCTCTTCAAACAAAGAGGACTTGTACTCTATAGCGCCACCTATTGGAAGTAGCGATCCTACAAGTCACAATCAACCCTTTAACGAGTCTTGTAATATGACTTAGGATAAAAGCCAAATCAGAATCTCCATTTGATTTGTTTTTGTTGCGCTTCTTGCGCCCCTTCTGCTGCAAAGCAGGACATTGCTCTGGGACTGCGTCGCATGGCCATTGGTACCGTAGTACCATATTTAAAGAGAGGGGGACGCCTTACTTTAGAGAATCACAGACTCAGCTCGTATTGAGTCAAAACAGTTCTACCTCTGTTTTTACCGTATTCCTCCCTGCGTGGAGTATTGCATCATGTATATATTAAAAATGTTATGGTTGGGGACAACCATGTTAAAAGGAAGGGGGAATTTAAGGGGTTGCAAAGTATAGCATATCTCTTTAACCCCTTTAAGTGACATCCCTCACACTATAAGGATTTAGGAAATGCATAGCAGATGCTGAATAAGGTGATATTTTTAGCTCCTATGTCACAAAAACTTGTGACAGGTTCCCTTTAAATGGATGGTCCAAAATGAACACAGATTTAATCCTAAATCTCCATCTATTTAATGTAATAATGTACTCAAATTAGTAATCATCAAGGGGCAGTGGCTGAGGTCTGTCCCCACCCTGAAATAAAGTGTCATCAGTAACGTCCGTTTCAGGGGCTGTGCTAGTCCCTTCACTACTGAGCATGCATAGGATGTCAATTCCGATAGATGCTCAGTAGGAACCTGTCACTATGCAATATTCTTTTTAATGCATAATGACAGTGCACTCCCTTGCTGGTTCTGATAAGAAGTGATGAGCCGTCAAGAGAGCGCATTGTCAGTTCAAATTGTAAAGTGATATCTTGGCTAACAGGGAGAATAGAGACCAGTCTTTCTCCTGAAAGTGATGTCCGTTTTGGAGGCAGGGCTGGTCTCTGCATTTCCTGCACGCAGGGTTATCTCTTTACAATATACAGTGAAAGTAAGGGCCCCGTCACACATAGCGACACACCAGCGATCCCGACAACAATATGCACTTGTCAGGATCGCTGGTGTGTCGCTACATGATCGCTGGTGAGCTGCCAAATAGGCAGCTCAGGCAGCGATCAGGACAGCGACACTGCAGGTAACGTCGCTTAGTTACCCGCAGTGTATGTTGGATACCAGCCCGCTGGTGCAGGGAGCTGGTAACCAAGTACACATCGGGTTTCCAGGCACTGCGCGGCGCCTGGAAACCCGATGTGTCCCTTGGTTACCAGCTCCCCTGCAGCAGCGCGCTGGTTTCCAACGTACACAACGGGTTTCCAGGCGCCGCCCGGCGCCTAGAAACCTGATGTGTACCTTGTTTACCAGCTGATCGCTGGTCTCCTGCCTGCCACATGCAGCGATGTGTGCTGGCCAGCGGGAGACCAACGATCAAAAAAATGTCCTGGCCTTTGGACAACGATCAGCGATACCCGGCAGGGGGGCCGGTCGCTGATCAGTGTCACACACAGCAATATCGCAGGGGAGATCGCTGTTGTGTCACAAAACTAGTGACTCAGCAGCCATCTCGCTAGCGAGATCGCTGTGTGTGACGGGGGCTTAAGCTGTCTTTCTGGTTCATCACTTCTCATCAGAGACGGCGACGGAGCGCATTGTCACCATATATTGTAAGGATATAACCCTGTGAGCAGGAAATACAGAGACTTGCATTAAAAAGAATATTGCACAATATTGCACAGTGACAAGATCCTACTGAGCATCTGTCAGAATTGACAACTGATGCATGCTCAGAAGAGCAGGCACTAGCTAAACCCCTGAATTGGATGTCCCTTATGACACTTCCTTTCAGGGGGGAAATATCTTGTTTGAGTATCCACTGGGGATTCTCACTGATAGCAACATTGAACAGGAAATTGGCAAAAAAAATAAAGCATTTAGAGAAAGTAGAAAGGGTATGGTGGGGAATTTTAAATTAAAGTATATTAGATAAGAGATTTGAATGTTACATTAAATAGAGATTTATGATTATACCAGTCTTAATTTCGGACCACCCCATTAGTTCAAAGAATTAACTCCAATATTACCTGAAATTTAACAGCTTCCATATTTTTATAGTGTTTTTTTTTACTATTAGTCTTATTTTTTATTTTATACGTTATACCTTTAGTCTTATTTTCATACTGTATAGTATATAGTCTTTATTTTATACTATTAGCCTCATTTTAATACTATATTTTATTCTTTTAGTCTTATTTTTAAACCATGTTTTTCGATCATTTTCTTTTCCTGTAATAATTTCACAAACTTTTCCCACCTTCTGTCTTTTTCAAACTTCCAGAAAATGGAATAAATATTTTATTTCAGTTTCTTTCCATCAACTGATATTAATGTAATTGTAATTATTAACAAAATTATGTTTTTCTCTCTTCAAAAGGAGATTTTTGACCTTTACCAAGTACTCGCACTGTATTCCACTGAGTTTACGCCTCCTAGAACGTGTTAACCTCCTGGGTAATTACCTAACAAAGAGAACAGAATATTTTCACTAAATATTGTCATTTTTGGTTACAAAATATCCGAAGTAAATTACTGCCAAGTAGCGAAATTTTCTTTTTAATAAAATTTGACATTTATTTAGATAATACAAGTCTCTGGTGATTTCTAGAAAAAAAGTGTTTTGACATCTTTCACAAGACAGGAGATATATTATAGGGAAGAGTGGTGCAAACACATGTGGGAATTGAGAATACCTTTTCCCTGGGGCTATGTGAAGTAGTTGCTATTTTGAAGGTTTTATTTTTCCTTTATTTTAATTTTTTTTTGATTTGTGTCTTTGTGACAAGGTCTTAGATGAAAATAATACAGGGAGAGGTGTTTAAGCGGAGAAGAAGATATTTAATTAGACTTTTCAATGTCAGAAACTGAGAACGTTTTGCAAAGAACAGAAAAAAAAAAGTTGACTTATTATCGTCAGAAACATCTCATACACCCCCAAGGCGTAAAGTTATCTCTGAAAAATATTTCTCAGAATTTGCATAGAACATAAGGACATTGCTTTGAAATAGTTTGGGAGGTGAAATCAGGGTAATTTATGAAGCTCAGCATCTGACTAATTCCTTTAAAATTAATGTTTTTTTTAAATTTTTACTTTAATTTATTTTTTTATTGTTGACTTACCTGTTTACTGACAGCTGGGATCATGACAGCCATCCATATCAAGATTTACTGCTGATCAAACAGATGTTCTTTGAAGATATTTTGCTGAGATTTCAGAGATTTACCAATTGGCAATGGATCTGTTCATAGCTCAAAAGTTGAGGAATTCTCAGAAAATCTACGTTAAAGGGAAACTTTAATTTAAAAAACAAACTTGGAAGCCTTTACTGATTCAGAAGCTCAGTTTTATTTCCTGATTGCTAGTGGAGTAACTAGAGTCCGATGGGACCTGGTGCAAGATTTGGACCAGGGCCCCCATCCTGGCATATATATCCCTTATCCTGCATGGGCCCCATCATGGTATATATGTCCCCCATCCTGGTATATATCCCCGTCCTGGTATATGTACTGTATATATATAAATATATATATATATATATACTCGTATATATCGCATCCTGGTATATATGTCCCTTATCCTGGGCCACATCCTGGTAATGTGTCCCTTATCCTGGGCCCTATCCTGATATATGTCCCTTATCCTGGGCCTCATCCTAGTAATATGTGTTTTATCCTGGTATATATGTCCCTAAATCCTGAGCCCCATCCTGGTAATACGTCCTTTATCCTGGGCCCTATCCCGATATATGTCCTTTATCCTGGGCCTCATCCTGGTAATATGTGTTTTATCCTTGTCATGGAAATATATATGTATTCCATATATTCAAAGTATATTCACATATATGTATTCACAGTTCACAGTTAGATAGATCTCACTTGCTAAAAAACCCTGTGCTCACATATTTCTAGGCCAGCTATAATCAGTCGTTTTAAAGAAATCTGGCCTTCATAAGGACTTCGTAAGGAACAAGTACATGAAGTCTTATTAGCTATCTGTTGTTTACATTATAGTTATGCAAGACAACTAGGTCACAAGAATATAAAACAATAATTCTGCAACTTCAGCTCTTTTGCCATGATTATCATAATTATCATATTTACACTAGAACAGTCAATAATCTAGCAGCTTTTAATTGTATGTTTAATTGACTAACCAGCCCCTTTTTGTAAACGTATAAAACCTTGAATGAATAATAAATGTATGTCTTTGACGAACTGTTATACTGACACTTGCGTTGTGGACAGTTTTCATTTCGTTCTGAGCGCTCAAAGAAGACATAATATAGAGATTTGGACATGGCAAGCAGCAAACACTGAAGGATATTTTTATCCTAATTAAATTTCCATATCAGTTGGCGCCTGCACGCGGGGCATTGGACGAAACGCACGAGGACCCGGCCGACCGGAGAGACGGGGGTGTTGGCCCTGGCCTTGGCACACGGGACGGAGACTGCAGCTCCATCAGTAAGGTAAGAAAACTTTGTCATCTTACCTGAAGGTTCCCTGTGCCTAGTCCTAGCCTACACTTCCAGCCGGTCGGACGTGGTCATCACCGCATTCCCAGGTTGTGTAAAAAGTCCATACCCTTATCCAAAAGCCCTGGGATATAAGCCGAGTTGTTTGCTGCTGTGCTGTATATGTTTCATGTTTTATGTGAACCGGGAGAAAGTTGGAACGGTGACTGTGTTTTTGCTTGCTGATTTCTGGGGGCTGTATAGCAAAAGACAAATTGCTGCATAAGTTCCCGCAGTAAACTTTCACGCACCGGGAGGCCATCCCAGTCAAATCAGACGTGGAGGGCGGGAGCTTTGTTTTGGATAAGTCCACGCAGATATTCTTCACACATTCGAGGGAAGTTCTCCCAAAAAAATCCAGTTGTGAGAAGCGAGGGCTTTGTTCGGTTAAGTTTCTGCAGTAAATTTTCACGCACCGGGAGGCCATCCCAGTCAAATCAGACGTGAAGGGCAGAAGCTTTGTTTGGATAAGTTCTCACAATAATCGTCCACGCACCGGGAGGCCATCCCAGTCAAATCAGACGTGGATAGTGAGAATTTTGATGAAGGCTATTGCAGATTACTGTGACCGGCGCACCGGCCAGGGCGTACGGTACAGAGAGCGATAGAACCTTGAGCCTCACCGCGCTCAGTGCAATTGGTGAGTTATCAGTTACCAGAGCAGCTTGTATGTGTCACAGATCATCAAAAGAGGGATTCGTATTCTCCCGGGTGTCTGTCTCATTGTACGTGTCAACTGTCTGTATCAGGTACTGTCGCTTTAAATCACATCTCCGTGCGCTCTGTCAGTATCTCATTCAGAGCAGTGTGCTGGCTGCAGCAGCGAGAAAACCCCTTTGACCCCCCTCCTCTGCTAATCACGTTGTCACATCTGTTTCTTGGCTTTGATTTCTATTTTTTTAAGCTAGTTTTTTGGCTACAGGTTTTAACGTGAAAATTATCAGGCATTCAGACTGAACTATATTCATTTTTTTTTTGGTATTCTGAGGAATAATAATAATTTTTTTTTTTTGTTACGTGATTTCAGTGTCTGGAGAGACAGCAAGCAGAGATAGAAGGGAGGGGGGAAGTGCTGGCAGCAGCCAGCTGACATTCCAGAGAGCGGTAGGAAAAAAAACCTACGCTACCAGACAGAAGTTTTAAAGCACTTTTCTTTTTATTTTTATCATTTTACAATCAATTTTTCCACCTCTTTTCTGTTTTTTATTTAGCTGTTTTAGTAACAAGGGTTGTTTTTCAGAGTTTTATGATTAATACGGTTTTTTCTTTTCTCCCCTTTTTGGTGAATTTATTTATTTTTTCTTTTTCTAGAGGTTTTTTTTACTAAATCTAACTTTTGTTTTTAAAGTTTTCTTTTAAGTACATTTTTAAATAACTTTGGAGAGATTTTTTCTTCTAAGCAATTTATTTTAGAGTTTTATTTCTCCAGCCATTTTTTTTTTCTACAAGCTTGCTTTAGACCAAGGTCACATAGATAAGGAGAATTACAGGCTGTGGAGAAGTTCCATGACAGAGTGATGCAAGTGTTTCAAGATTTGGGCTTCACTGTTCATGATCAGATACACAGACAGATGTTGGCACAGGCCTTTGTGCATGGACTGAGAGAACCAATCAGAAAGCCACTGATAGTAGCTAGGCCTGAGTACAGGTCAATAGCAATGGACACCCTGCTCACAGTTGCAAAAGGGATAGAATCCCAGCCAGGAGTGCGCAAAACAGCTCCCCTGATGGTGGTCTCAGACCCAGATGGCCAACCACGTTTTAAAGACAGAAGAAATGTCAAGTGTTACAACTGTGGCAAGCTTGGCCATTACCGGAACCGCTGCAGAGAACCCCTACGATCCACCACTTTGTCTAGAGAAGCAAGCCAAGGAGAAAACAAAGAAAGCAGTGAAGAACCCCGTCCATAGGACAAGAGCACACCAAGTCCACAGGGAACTCCACCAGTGGGACCAATATCCTGAGAGTGGATGGCGTAGTCATATCTTTTCTTGTGGAACTCCGCAACCTCACCTGCCTATCAGAATCTTCTGCTTCCTGCATGGGAATTGATGGTCAAGTCAGATATTTCCAGATTATGAAGCCCCTGAGCGTGTGGACTCAGCCAGAACACTCCATCATGTCCCAGTTTGTTGTGTCAAAAACCTGCACCCTCAACCTATTGGGAGTGGACCTACTGTAGAAGCTGAAAGCGACCAGAGTGTTCCAGGAAGATGGGACCATGACACTTTCTTCACCCCTCAAAAAACTGACCGGCACATCCAAACATAGATTCAGTGTGAACAGGTGCTAAACCTAGAGTCACCAACTCATATACATACAAGAAAAAAAGGTAGCACACTGTAGCGCTATAGCTTGCAAACACGAAATATGAAAAATATGAAAAATGAATTGCATCATTACCTTAGAAATATGAAAAATTGAGAAGTCTTAGCGCATAAGATGGCCAAATTATGCGAGCCTGATAGCCACGTCAAGGCTCCTCTCGTATATCAGGTCCTAACTAATGCCTATCCTCGCTTTAGAAAAGTCTGTCTGCATGGGAACATATGAGTCCTCTCTTCAGACTAAAATCTACATCTCTGTGGAGGGGTGATGAACCTATTTTAATTAAAAAGCCTGTGACCACCAGGTGGAGTGCTCAGGTAGAAGGTAAATGAATACATATCAAAAAACTGACCGGCACATCCAAACATAGATTCAGTGTGAACAGGTGCTAAACCTAGAGTCACCAACTCATATACATACAAGAAAAAAAGGTAGCACACTGTAGCGCTATAGCTTGCAAACACGAAATATGAAAAATATGAAAAATGAATTGCATCATTACCTTAGAAATATGAAAAATTGAGAAGTCTTAGCGCATAAGATGGCCAAATTATGCGAGCCTGATAGCCACGTCAAGGCTCCTCTCGTATATCAGGTCCTAACTAATGCCTATCCTCGCTTTAGAAAAGTCTGTCTGCATGGGAACATATGAGTCCTCTCTTCAGACTAAAATCTACATCTCTGTGGAGGGGTGATGAACCTATTGTAATTAAAAAGCCTGTGACCACCAGGTGGAGTGCTCAGGTAGAAGGTAAATGAATACATATCAAAAAACTGACCGGCACATCCAAACATAGATTCAGTGTGAACAGGTGCTAAACCTAGAGTCACCAACTCATATACATACAAGAAAAAAAGGTAGCACACTGTAGCGCTATAGCTTGCAAACACGAAATATGAAAAATATGAAAAATGAATTGCATCATTACCTTAGAAATATGAAAAATTGAGAAGTCTTAGCGCATAAGATGGCCAAATTATGCGAGCCTGATAGCCACGTCAAGGCTCCTCTCGTATATCAGGTCCTAACTAATGCCTATCCTCGCTTTAGAAAAGTCTGTCTGCATGGGAACATATGAGTCCTCTCTTCAGACTAAAATCTACATCTCTGTGGAGGGGTGATGAACCTATTGTAATTAAAAAGCCTGTGACCACCAGGTGGAGTGCTCAGGTAGAAGGTAAATGAATACATATCAAAAAACTGACCGGCACATCCAAACATAGATTCAGTGTGAACAGGTGCTAAACCTAGAGTCACCAACTCATATACATACAAGAAAAAAAGGTAGCACACTGTAGCGCTATAGCTTGCAAACACGAAATATGAAAAATATGAAAAATGAATTGCATCATTACCTTAGAAATATGAAAAATTGAGAAGTCTTAGCGCATAAGATGGCCAAATTATGCGAGCCTGATAGCCACGTCAAGGCTCCTCTCGTATATCAGGTCCTAACTAATGCCTATCCTCGCTTTAGAAAAGTCTGTCTGCATGGGAACATATGAGTCCTCTCTTCAGACTAAAATCTACATCTCTGTGGAGGGGTGATGAACCTATTGTAATTAAAAAGCCTGTGACCACCAGGTGGAGTGCTCAGGTAGAAGGTAAATGAATACATATCAAAAAACTGACCGGCACATCCAAACATAGATTCAGTGTGAACAGGTGCTAAACCTAGAGTCACCAACTCATATACATACAAGAAAAAAGGTAGCACACTGTAGCGCTATAGCTTGCAAACACGAAATATGAAAAATATGAAAAATGAATTGCATCATTACCTTAGAAATATGAAAAATTGAGAAGTCTTAGCGCATAAGATGGCCAAATTATGCGAGCCTGATAGCCACGTCAAGGCTCCTCTCGTATATCAGGTCCTAACTAATGCCTATCCTCGCTTTAGAAAAGTCTGTCTGCATGGGAACATATGAGTCCTCTCTTCAGACTAAAATCTACATCTCTGTGGAGGGGTGATGAACCTATTGTAATTAAAAAGCCTGTGACCACCAGGTGGAGTGCTCAGGTAGAAGGTAAATGAATACATATCAAAAAACTGACCGGCACATCCAAACATAGATTCAGTGTGAACAGGTGCTAAACCTAGAGTCACCAACTCAATACATACAAGAAAAAAAGGTAGCACACTGTAGCGCTATAGCTTGCAAACACGAAATATGAAAAATATGAAAAATGAATTGCATCATTACCTTAGAAATATGAAAAATTGAGAAGTCTTAGCGCATAAGATGGCCAAATTATGCGAGCCTGATAGCCACGTCAAGGCTCCTCTCGTATATCAGGTCCTAACTAATGCCTATCCTCGCTTTAGAAAAGTCTGTCTGCATGGGAACATATGAGTCCTCTCTTCAGACTAAAATCTACATCTCTGTGGAGGGGTGATGAACCTATTGTAATTAAAAAGCCTGTGACCACCAGTGGAGTGCTCAGGTAGAAGGTAAATGAATACATATCAAAAAACTGACCGGCACATCCAAACATAGATTCAGTGTGAACAGGTGCTAAACCTAGAGTCACCAACTCATATACATACAAGAAAAAAAGGTAGCACACTGTAGCGCTATAGCTTGCAAACACGAAATATGAAAAATATGAAAAATGAATTGCATCATTACCTTAGAAATATGAAAAATTGAGAAGTCTTAGCGCATAAGATGGCCAAATTATGCGAGCCTGATAGCCACGTCAAGGCTCCTCTCGTATATCAGGTCCTAACTAATGCCTATCCTCGCTTTAGAAAAGTCTGTCTGCATGGAACATATGAGTCCTCTCTTCAGACTAAAATCTACATCTCTGTGGAGGGGTGATGAACCTATTGTAATTAAAAAGCCTGTGACCACCAGGTGGAGTGCTCAGGTAGAAGGTAAATGAATACATATCAAAAAACTGACCGGCACATCCAAACATAGATTCAGTGTGAACAGGTGCTAAACCTAGAGTCACCAACTCATATACATACAAGAAAAAAAGGTAGCACACTGTAGCGCTATAGCTTGCAAACACGAAATATGAAAAATATGAAAAATGAATTGCATCATTACCTTAGAAATATGAAAAATTGAGAAGTCTTAGCGCATAAGATGGCCAAATTATGCGAGCCTGATAGCCACGTCAAGGCTCCTCTCGTATATCAGGTCCTAACTAATGCCTATCCTCGCTTTAGAAAAGTCTGTCTGCATGGGAACATATGAGTCCTCTCTTCAGACTAAAAATCTACATCTCTGTGGAGGGGTGATGAACCTATTGTAATTAAAAAGCCTGTGACCACCAGGTGGAGTGCTCAGGTAGAAGGTAAATGAATACATATCAAAAAACTGACCGGCACATCCAAACATAGATTCAGTGTGAACAGGTGCTAAACCTAGAGTCACCAACTCATATACATACAAGAAAAAAAGGTAGCACACTGTAGCGCTATAGCTTGCAAACACGAAATATGAAAAATATGAAAAATGAATTGCATCATTACCTTAGAAATATGAAAAATTGAGAAGTCTTAGCGCATAAGATGGCCAAATTATGCGAGCCTGATAGCCACGTCAAGGCTCCTCTCGTATATCAGGTCCTAACTAATGCCTATCCTCGCTTTAGAAAAGTCTGTCTGCATGGGAACATATGAGTCCTCTCTTCAGACTAAAATCTACATCTCTGTGGAGGGGTGATGAACCTATTGTAATTAAAAAGCCTGTGACCACCAGGTGGAGTGCTCAGGTAGAAGGTAAATGAATACATATCAAAAAACTGACCGGCACATCCAAACATAGATTCAGTGTGAACAGGTGCTAAACCTAGAGTCACCAACTCATATACATACAAGAAAAAAAGGTAGCACACTGTAGCGCTATAGCTTGCAAACACGAAATATGAAAAATATGAAAAATGAATTGCATCATTACCTTAGAAATATGAAAAATTGAGAAGTCTTAGCGCATAAGATGGCCAAATTATGCGAGCCTGATAGCCACGTCAAGGCTCCTCTCGTATATCAGGTCCTAACTAATGCCTATCCTCGCTTTAGAAAAGTCTGTCTGCATGGGAACATATGAGTCCTCTCTTCAGACTAAAATCTACATCTCTGTGGAGGGGTGATGAACCTATTGTAATTAAAAAGCCTGTGACCACCAGGTGGAGTGCTCAGGTAGAAGGTAAATGAATACATATCAAAAAACTGACCGGCACATCCAAACATAGATTCAGTGTGAACAGGTGCTAAACCTAGAGTCACCAACTCATATACATACAAGAAAAAAAGGTAGCACACTGTAGCGCTATAGCTTGCAAACACGAAATATGAAAAATATGAAAAATGAATTGCATCATTACCTTAGAAATATGAAAAATTGAGAAGTCTTAGCGCATAAGATGGCCAAATTATGCGAGCCTGATAGCCACGTCAAGGCTCCTCTCGTATATCAGGTCCTAACTAATGCCTATCCTCGCTTTAGAAAAGTCTGTCTGCATGGGAACATATGAGTCCTCTCTTCAGACTAAAATCTACATCTCTGTGGAGGGGTGATGAACCTATTGTAATTAAAAAGCCTGTGACCACCAGGTGGAGTGCTCAGGTAGAAGGTAAATGAATACATATCAAAAAACTGACCGGCACATCCAAACATAGATTCAGTGTGAACAGGTGCTAAACCTAGAGTCACCAACTCATATACATACTTTCTTCACCCCTGACCCAAGAAGAAACAGGAACCTCAAACAACCACACTGCAGACCTATCACAGGAGGTGCTGGACATAGTACCAGAAAAGCCACTCCATCACCCAGAGTCAAGATGTCTCTGACCAACTGAAGGTCTAAGTGAACTCGCCTAAGAAGACGGCCTGAGAACTTTGACATTGGCCAGGATATTTCAACTCAAGAAGGACCCTACTCGCTTCATGGAATGGCAACACCTCATCCAGCTCTAACGCCAGATGTTCATCTTTTGCAAGCACCAGGAGGTGCCCCCTGCAATCAACCAGTTCACCCAGGCCCTAGACCGGAAAAAGGCCACTCAGCTCTTCAAACTTGTGCACAAATACTGACCTGAGACCGAGCTGGAGAAAAAGAAACTACTGATGGCCCGTGCTGAGAAAAAAGCAGCCGTTTAAGGAGACGTCCCAACAAGAAGACCCCCTGTGACCAGAGCAGGTGCTAACACAGTGACTGTCTTGGTGGAGAACAAGAAAGCCAGCTGGTCATCATCTCTCATGATGTGGATCCTAGTAGACGGCTTGTTTTCCCGCCAGCTCTGCACCAGCAGATGGGAGTCCCCTGCCGCATACTGAAGGACAAGACCAAACTGGGCTTCCTCGCCCATCGGAATCAATCCCAGCTTTCCACAGTGAAGAAAAAGACTGTAAACCCCACTGAGTTCAGAATGGTGCAAGGCCTGGAGGCCGCGAAAGAGGCTACGGTATTTGAAACCCCAACAGTGCTGAACCATCACACTCTGCTCTCAAGAGTCCCAGTCACCGCAACGGTATTCACGGTGATCAACCTGGCCAGTACCTTCCTTTAGTGTTTCCCCTCCACCTGGAGGCCTGCTTTCACGCACCAGTGCAGTGCATATGGACAGTGTTGTCTCAAGGTGATCAAAACAAGCCCTTCAAGTTTCACCAAGACAATGTCCTCCATCCTCGTCAACTGGATTGCAGAATATGCAAGAGTCACTCTTCTACAACACGTGGATGACTTTCTCTTTTGTGTGGTTGACATCGACACCTGCACAGCCTATTCCTTATCTCTCCTACTCTACCTGGAAGAACAGCAACGCAAGGTCTGGAAGAACAAAGTCCAGTGATGCCAGAAGCAAGTTACATCCCTGGGACACTGTATTGCCCACCAGACGAAACACATGTCAAAAGACTGGGAGACCACTATGGAGAAGATGGCTCCCCCAACAACTCCAAGAATGCTGCAGGCCTTCCCTGATCTAGTGTCATATTGCAGAACCTGGATCCCTGATGCCTCAGTCCTAATGCAGCCTCTGTGCGCTTGCATCAACGCAACCCCGCTCCTTCTATCAGACGCAGCCTTCAACCCATTCAGGAGATTGGAAGAACTCCACAGTCTCAGCGCCAATACCAGGCCTACCTGACTATGAAAAGTCTTTCCGTCTACCTGATGGAAGAAAGAAGGTCATGCTACTGGAGTCCTGGCATGGATTCACGGGGGAAAACAGAGACTTTTAGGCTGCCTCTCAGCCCGCTTGGATCCAGTTGCAAGAAGAGCACCCTCCTGCCTGATGGCAGTATCCGCAGCACACACCCTCCTGGACAAGGTTGCTGACATCACTCTTGGACAGCCACTGGAAACTCTCACTCCGCATGACATCTTGGCAATCTTCAATCAAGCTCAACCAACAGTAATCTCCCCACCGCCAGGCATCTTTGTGGCGCCTCTATTGCCTTTGTCTCATAATGTCACCGTCTCCAGACCTACAGTCCTCAGCCCGGCCACTCTACTCCCACTCCCAAGGGGGGATACTTGGATGGCTCCAGATTTGCAGATGATGAAGAAGTTTCAACACAGGAAGTGCAGTGACCAGCAATCAAGAAATCCTGTGGTCCAGAAGTCTGTCACCTAGCCTGTCAGCCCAGGAAGCAGAATTGATAGCGCTGACGAAGGCCTGCCAGATGGCAGAAGGCAAGACTGCAAACATCTACACGGACTACAGGTACTCGCATGGCATAGCACACGACTTTAGACCCATCTGGGCTACAAGAGACTTCATCACAGCAAACGGGACAACCGTGAAGCATCATGGAGCCTTCAGGGACCTACTGGGTATACTCCAACTTCCAAAATGGTGGCAATTTGAAAAATCAAAGTGCATGGAAAACTGAGAACAGAAGAGGCTGAGGCAATAACATGGCGGACATGGCAGCCAAAGAAGCAGCCAAAGGAAGACAACATGGAGAAGTGGGAGAGGTCGTAGAGCCGGACGGCTACTACATGACGACTGAAGACAAGAAACCTGACAAAAAAAAGACGTCCTGGAATCTGCTCAAGAAGTTACAAGACCAAGCTCCAAAAGGAGAAAAAGAGCTGAATGGGAAAAAATCAACACGTGAAGAAGGAAGGCTATCAATAATAGACTTCAAACTCTGCCTACCACAAAGTATGCACCCTATGGTGGTCCAATGGGTACATAGACCCACATCCACATATCAAAGACACAGATGAATGATCTGATTGGTGCTTACTGGTTCGCTTCAGGGATCTCCACCCTAACAGCCAAATTCACCAGCAGCTGTCTGACCTGCGGCAAATGCAAGCCTGGACGTATGGAAGAAAGTCCCCCTCACCTCATCTGGAAAGACCACTCTACCAGCTTCAAAGGATCCAGATAGACCACATCCAGATATCGCCAAGTGAAGGATTCAAATACGCCATTGTGGTCAAAAGAAGTATTTTCAAGATGAACAGAAGCTTTCCAAATCAGCAAAGACTACTGCAACGAAGCTACTTTCGGAAAATAGTGTGCAGATACGGGGTTCCAGAAATGATATAAAGTGATCAGGGACCCGCATTCACAGCAAATCTGACACACAAGACCCGATTAGCAGTAGGGTCAGATCTAGGCCTACACACTCTTTACCACCCCCTGAGCAGCAGGAAGGTAGAAAACAACTGAACGAAACACTTAAGAATAGAATGCTGAAAAATTGCCCAAGAGACACGCAAACCATGGCATGACACACTCCTAATTGCACTGTTTAGCGTAAGGCACACTCCCAGAGACCCAGAAAAGCTGTTTCGTGCCTGCATCTTCTGCTAACAGATAAGACATTTTCCTCTTTTAGTTTTTTGGTGCTTGCAGATTAGTTCAGCCACTGTTGTTTGTTCATTTGCCTTTTCCAGTTTTTTCAGTGGTTGCTGTTTAGTTTTTGTTACACCAGAGAACTAATTTAGGTGGTAGAGGTCGTGTGATCTCAGGTGTTTTTGTAATTAGTAGAGTTGGTACTTTTCAGGGTTTTTTGGGGTTGCAGTAAGTGCCTTTCCTATCCTTTTCTATCTAGGAAGTTTGGGCCCCAACGTTTGCTCATACTATTTTCTGTCTGTGTCTGTATTTCCTCTTGTCTAACCGCCATTACATGTTTGGGGGCTTCCTATGTTCTTTGGGGATCTGCTCCGGGGCAGATAGCTTTCCTTTTTCTATCTTTAGGTGTAGTTAGCTTCTCAGGCTGTGACGAGGCGTCTAGGACCAACGTAGGAACGCTCCACGGCTGCCTTTAGTTGTGGTGGTTAGTCAGGGTACTGCAATCCCATAGATTCCAACCTCTCTGGTGTATTGCCTTTTTTGCCTGCTCTCCTCAGCTACCAAATCATAACACTTATGTAATTGAATTGGTCAAAAACTAATGTCCATTCTCGAGTTTTTCTCTTCACTGCCAGATTTGATGATCCTGTCCAAGAGCCCCAGATGACACCAACCTCTGTGTAACTAGAGGGATAGCCTGTTTGGATCCACGTATCGCATTGCAAGGAAGCTCCCGTACCAGGAGAGACACCTAAGCCATGAAGGATGTCGTGGATGCTCTGACTGACCAGACAGATGACCTACTTGATGAGTTCAAGGCCAGAGACCAAGTTAAAGCAGGATTTGAGTCACTATTGCCACTAGTAACTATAAACAAAAATGT
The DNA here is from genome assembly GCA_033576555.1 of Oophaga sylvatica. Taxonomy (NCBI): domain Eukaryota; kingdom Metazoa; phylum Chordata; class Amphibia; order Anura; family Dendrobatidae; genus Oophaga; species Oophaga sylvatica. The sequence continues at coordinate 15,711 of JARQOD010002778.1, read as the reverse complement.
TGATTGGATAAATTACATCTATTATAACCAGCAGAGATTCGTTAACTTCACCATAGATGCTGTAAAAGGTTTGGCAGCACAGTTAGGCCCCACTTCCATTATGGCATTCCAGAATAGAATGGCTTTGGATATGATTCTAGCTGAGAAAGGAGGTGTTTGCAAAATGATCAAAGACACCTGTTGCACCTACATCCCAGACAACACTGGCCCAAATGGTAAAGTCACAATGGCAATACAGAAACTTACTGAGTTATCAGAGGAACTGAAACAGAACTCAGGTGTCACTGACCCATGGGATCGATACTTTGGGTGGATGAGTGGGTGGCAGAAAATGTTGGCACAGGTTGGGACAGCCATTATGGGGTTTCTCATTTTTGCATTAATTACTGGTTGCTGTGTAATTCCTTGTATCCGCAGGATAATGGAAAAAAAAACTGTTCAGGAGACAACCAATGTGATGCCACTCACCATCTTGGACCTCGCACCAGTCCGGATAGAACTGCCTGGCTTGACCAGATCTCCGAACTACCTCCAGACTGAGAATACACATCCTTGATGAAACATCCTATCAACTATGAGATTATGATTGCAAACACATAAACCCCCGACAGGGACAGTCCTCCTGACCGCCCATTTGCGAAAAGTCTGTATTCGGTGGGGGAGACATGCGCTAGGCATATTCTCAACCCGCCGGCAGCACAAAAGAGTTGCAGCGCTTTGGGCCAGGAGCAGGTTTTTAGGGCAAGTGGTATCTAAGGGGGGACTGTCATGGAAATATATATGTATTCCATATATTCAAAGTATATTCACATATATGTATTCACAGTTCACAGTTAGATAGATCTCACTTGCTAAAAAAACCCTGTGCTCACATATTTCTAGGCCAGCTATAATCAGTCGTTTTAAAGAAATCTGGCCTTCATAAGGCCTTCGTAAGGAACAAGTACATGAAGTCTTATTAGCTATCTGTTGTTTACATTATAGTTATGCAAGACAACTAGGTCACAAGAATATAAAACAATAATTCTGCAACTTCAGCTCTTTTGCCATGATTATCATAATTATCATATTTACACTAGAACAGCCAATAATCTAGCAGCTTTTAATTGTATGTTAATTGACTAACCAGCCCCTTTTTGTAAACGTATAAAACCTTGAATGAATAATAAATGTATGTCTTTGACGAACTGTTATACTGACACTTGCGTTGTGGACAGTTTTCATTTTGTTCTGAGCGCTCAAAGAAGACATAATATAAAGATTTGGACATGGCAAGCAGCAAACACTGAAGGATATTTTTATCCTAATTAAATTTCCATATCATCCTGGTATATATGTCCCTTATCCTGAGCCCCATCCTGGTATATAATCCCCATTCTGGTAATACATCCCCCATTCTGCTGCTGTTTTTTAATATACAGAAAAACATAAACCATTATACTCACCTTCCCTCCGCTCCCACGCCATGCGGCCTCCTCTTCTGAGGACAGCAGCCGACTTCAGCATGCAAGCGACGGGAGCTCATGAAGTCACTGCCATGCACCCCAAGTAACATGCATGCCGATGTCAGCTGCTGACCTCTGATTGGTTGGCAGCTTGTACTGCAGCGCACAGACCCGGTGGATGTGTCCGAGGACATGCATCCAGTTGAAGTCTCTGCTGGCGTTGGGGGACTGCTCACCTGCACGGGCCTGGTCGCTGTGCCCCCGATGATTGCTTTTACCAAAACTTTGACTCTTTTTTAACTCCAACCCTTCTTCTGCTGCAGTGGTAAGGGGTGCGGCACTGGCAGTCATACCAAGGTGCATAACTGCAGTATCTGCAACCTATGAGTTTAGTATTATGCATCTGTCCTGCCCCAAAAGTATTTCATACACCCTTAAAGGCCTATGTAATTCCCACAAAACAAATGCAACAACATGTCATGAATAGAGATGAGCGACTTTGCCTCCGGGAGGGTCGAGTCAGGTTTCGGACCACCCGACTTTTCCAAAAGTCGAGTCGAATGAAATCTTCCGACTATCGGAAAAAGTCGAAGGTCCGACTGAAACTCGAACCGAACCCAATGCAAGTCAATGGGGAAGAATAGTCGGCAGTGAGTGGAGGACAGTAAACACACCTACTGTTCTGCACATCTGAGTACAGGGCAGTATGTTTTATATTGTGTGCTGGTTTGTTTCTTATAGCACAATCTAGTGGTGACTGAATTTATAGCCTGTGCTTTAAACAAGCAGATAGAGTGTTGCATTGTGGGATTGAAGCAAGGTATGCTGGGAAGAAGAAGAATCTCCATTTTCTTTTGTATACTTCAGGGAATACACGTGTTCATGTGCTCTCCTGTAACCTCTCCAACTTGAGTTTGCTATCCTGGTAAAGCATATCTGGTAAGATCAATATCTTCTCTAGCAATGCAGTGTTTAGGAGGTTAATAACTGTATAGCAGCCAGTGCATTGGAGATGTTATTAGAATCCTGTGTAAAGTTTGCATCATACTAGATACTTTCCTGTTAATTGTAAAATGTCAGCTGTGTGCCCAATACTTATCTATGCCATTTGTATTTTTATAGTTTTACCGTGCATGTTCTATACTGTTCAGCAATAAACAAGTTAGACTACAGAGGACAGTCTGCTTATTTGGAAGATAGAATCGTGGTTTAGGCTGTATGCTAAATTGCACACCGTGTCAACGTGTATGAAGGCAGCACAGTAAAACAGATGCCTGCGATAGTGAATACGACTTAAGGAGCCGCTTGTACCCACACCGCACTGCCTGCGGATACTGCAGTGTCCGCCATACAGTCACTAGTACCGACAGTGCAGCCCGCCATCAGGCGCTTCATCATTCCTGCCACGCGGAAGCCGCTGCGCATAGACTGTTTCCCGCTAATATACTCAGCAGTACGCAGCTAAGCGCACAATGTCTCAAAACAGCACATCCTCACTCAAAACAAGGTCACGAGCAAGCTCCAGCAGGTCGTCATTAGCAGAGCTCGCTGCTGTCGCCCATGCCGAAGCTGAGGCAGCCAAAGCAAGATCCTCCTTCGCCGAAAGAGAGATGCGCCTAAAGCTGAGACAGGCGGAGCAAGATGCAGATACCGCACATCTGCAGGCCAAAAGCACACGTCTGCAGGCAGAGAGAGAGGCCGAAAACGCACGTCTGCAGGCAGAGAGAGAGGCCGAAACCGCACGCCTGCATGCCAAAACTGCACGTTTGCAAGCAGAGCTAGAAAGACTTGTGGCAGACAAAGATACAGCAGCTGCAATTGCTAAAGCAGAGTATTTGGAAGCTATGAAGGATCCTGATTGTGAGAGAAGCAGCAACATTCGCGGACCAGATCTAGGACAGCAAGATCCAGCGCAGCGTGTCGCAGAGTACGTCCGTCAACATTCTGGCATGGATGACAGCCCTGATGCACCACATTGACCAGCCTATGCCGGCTACCAGCGATCCAACCCCGAACTTCGTTACCACAAACAAGGAGTCGTCCAGCGCAGAGATGTCGACCACAGCGGCTGTTCCACTGAGCAGAAGGTACAGCTCCCATCCCGCCTTGAAGAGACACCTCCTTCACCGAGAAGGTACTGCACAGACTATACGAAGTCAGAAGCGTCTCACAGGTATGGTGAAACACCACACACTAGACATGACTATAACACACCAGATCGTGCCAGCACTGACCAAGCCACCATAGACTTTGCAAAGTTCCTTGCCCGCCAAGAACTGGTTACAAAAGGACTAGTAAAGTTCACTGATAAACCCGAGAACTATAGGTCATGGCGAGCCTCGTTCCGGAATGTCATTCATGGTCTGGACCTTTCTAATAGTGAGGAGTTACACCTCCTAGTAAAGTGGCTCGGAAGTGAGTCAGTCGAGCATGCCAAAAGACTAAGAGACATCAATATAAAGCATCCACACATAGGTCTACGCAAAGTGTGGGAAAGACTTGATGAATGCTATGGGACAGTAGAAGTCATAGAGAATGCTTTATACAAAAGAATTGATGATTTTCCTAAGATAGGACCTAAAGGTTATCAAAAGCTTAGAGAATTGAGTGATTTATTGATAGAGTTACAGGTTGTCCAGGAGGAAGTAGACTTACCCGGATTGGCATTCTTAGACACCGCTAGGGGTGTCAATCCGATAATACAAAAACTTCCTTACAACCTACAAGAAAAGTGGGTTACATATGGTTCATGGTATAAACAAAATCATAATGTACCATTCCCTCCTTTCACTGTATTTGTAGAATTTGTCACCCAACAAGCTAAGATCAGAAATGACCCTAGTTTTGACTTCACTCTGTCATGTTTCACTGCCCCCGGTGTCAAACCCAGTAGGACACCCGTGGCAGTCCACAAAACTAACATTGTTTCCACAGGCCCTCCTCACAACGTGAGTAAACCCCCTCCAGACGAGAACAAACCTCAGGATGTCAGTAAACATTGTCCTCTACACAAGAAACCACATCCTCTACTAAAATGCAGAGCCTTCAGGGAGAAGTCTTTGGAGGATCGCAAAGGTTTCCTCAAAGAGAACAACATCTGCTTCAAATGCTGTGCCACAACCTCTCACCTCGCCAGGAACTGTGAAGCTAGCGTGAAATGTGCAGAATGCAGCAGCATGGATCACAATACAGCCTTGCACCCTGGACCACCTCCACGAGTGTTGTCACAAGCAGAGGAGCATGATGGGAAGGAGAAGAACACTGATGAAGATACTCCTGTGGTCAGCTCTCAATGTAGGGAGATCTGTAAGGGACTCACAGGAGGAAGCTCCTGTTCAAAACTCTGCCTTGTCCAAGTCTACCCTGCAGGCCGCAAGGACAAAGCCCTCAAGATATATGCAATCCTAGATGACCAAAGTAACAGGTCTGAAGCCAGGTCCATCTTCTTTGACAACTTCAGCATTGTAGGCCCTGGTTCTCCATACTCCCTGAGGACATGCTCAAGTACCGTTGAGAAAGCGGGAGAAAAGCGACCGGATACAAGGTGGAGTCAAATCTGCCTATCGCTACCAACCATCCTGGAGTGCAAACAGATTCCCGACAACAGGTCAGAGATACCATCACCGGAGGTGGCGACATATCACCCCCATCTGAAGCGTATAGCCCACCTGATACCTGAGTTGGATCCAGAAGCCCTACTCTTGGGAAGAGATATACTACGAGTCCACAAGACTAGAGAATATATAAACGGCTCCAAAAATGCTCCATACGCTCAGAGGCTCGACCTTGGATGGTTCATCATAGGAGACGTCTGTCTAGGAGGAGCACACAAGCCGGCCTCAGTCAACAGTATGCTCACCAGCACACTAGAAAATGGACGTCCGTCTCTCTTCCGGCCATGTCACAATAGTCTGCTGGTAAAGGAATTGCCAAACAGAGCTCCACCTACCTTGCCCTTTCTAAGTACCTACCAACGAAGACTACGCCTGTGAAGGTGAGCAAGACCACATGGGATGTACCGTCTTCCACAGGACAAAGGAAGACGACAAGGTAGTGATGTCCATAGAAGATAGGATGTTCCTGGACATCATGGATAGACAAATAGTCAAAGACAAATCGAACAGTTGGGTCGCACCCTTACCATTTCGACCTTAGAGAAGGCGCCTACCCAACAACAGGGAACTGGTCTACAGCCGATTCATCTCTCTCAGGCACAAGCTTAAGAAGTCACCTGAGACAAAGGAACACTTCTTTACCTTCATGGGAAGGATATTCCAGAACAACCACGCAGAGATTGCACCTGTACTTCGGCTCTCAGAGGAGTGTTGGTACCTGCCCATCTTCGGAGTATACCATCCCAAGAAGCCAGGTCAAATAAGAGTGGTATTTGATTCAAGTGCCAAATGTGAAGATGTCTCATTAAATGATGTCCTGCTGTCGGGCCAGACCTCAACAACAGACTTCTGGAAGTACTACTCTCTTTCCGCAGAGATACGGTGGCATTTATGGCTGACATACAACAGATGTTCCACTGTTTTCTCGTCAAAGAGGAACACAGAAACTACTTGAGGTTCTTCTGGTACCATGATAATGACCCAGACAAAGACATCACAGAGTACCGGATGAGGGTACACATCTTCGGGAACAGCCCTTCCCCAGCAGTCGCTATCTACGGCCTCCGTAATTCTGTCAAAGAGGACGAAGAAAAGTATGGGTCAGACGTCAGATCCTTCGTAGAAAAGGACTTCTACGTAGATGACTGTTTGAAGTCCACACCAACAAATGAGGCTGCAATCAGTCTACTAAAAAGGGCTCAAGAAATGCTCACTCAGTCTAACCTAAGGTTACACAAGATTTCCTTCAGCAGTCGAGAGTTGATGGAAGCATTTCCCTCTCAAGACTTTTCCAGCGATCTAAACGACCTAGACCTAAGCATCGACACTCTTCCCATGCAGCGGAGTCTTGGATTGCTTTGGGATCTGAAGACGGATGCCTTCACCTTTCAGATCAGTAAAGACGAGGAACCCTTCACGCACAGAGGAGTTCTTTCTTTCGTGAATAGTCTATATGACCCCCTGGGATTCGTAGCTCCAGTTACTGTCCAAGGGAAAATGATGCTAAGAGACTTCACCCAAGACACATCTGATTGGGATGATCCACTGCCAGCAGAAAAGGCAGATCTGTGGGCAGAGTGGAAGAGGTCTCTCGAGGCCTTGACCGACAGTATGCTCCTGTGCCATCCACAGAAGTCAAGACAAAAAGACTTTGTATCTTCTGCGACGTATCAGTCAAAGCAATCGCAGCAGTAGCAGACCTCAAAACCAAGGCCGATTGTTTACCGAAGGGACTATACAAACTGCTGGTCTATGGATAGTTGGAGCAAAGAGATGTGTGAGTAAACTCATCTTCAACCTTGTGACTTGTCGCAAACTCCGTATGTATATATGTATGTATATGGATGTATTCGGGCCGTGGACTGTGGTTACACGGCACACTAGAAGAGCCCAAGCCAACGCAAAACGCTGGGCAGTTATGTTCACTTGTATGTCTATCAGAGCAGTCCATATTGAAGTAATTTAATCCATGGACACTTCAAGTTTCATAAATGCACTCCGACGTTTCATTGCTGTCAGAGGCACCCTGAAACACATTTGCTCTGATAGAGGCTCAAATTTCGTAGGAGCAGTGAAAGAACTTCAAATTCCTTCCAATCTAGACATTATCAGTGTGGAAAGATACTTGAGTGAGCAGGGATGCACTTGGACCTTCAATTTACCACATTCTTCTTACATGGGAGGTGCTTGGGAGAGGATGATAGGAATAGCATGTAGAATCTTAGACTCTATCTTCTTGCAAGAAGGTAGCACAAGACTCACACACGAAGGTTTGACTACATTCTTGGCAGAAGTTTTGGCCATCATAAATGCAAGACCATTGACTGCACTCTCCAGTGACGCTGAAGATCCAACCATTCTCACTCCCGCCATGCTACTCACTCAGAAAACGAACACTCCCAGTGCTCCACTGGGAGAATTCAGCAACAAGGACCTCTGCAGACGTCAATGGAGACAAGTGCAAAGTCTCTCCAATACTTTCTGGGACAGATGGAGAAAACAATATCTCTCTACCTTACAGCCTCGGAAGAAGTGGCAGATTGACAAGCCAAACATCAAACCAGGTGATATTGTGCTCATGAAGGACAGCCAGTCACACCAAAATGAGTGGCCACTAGACCTCATCACCAAGGTATTCCCAAGCAAGGATGAGAAGGTGTGCAAGGTCGAGGTCAAAGTGTGGAAGGCTGGGGAGAGTAAACTATTCCTCAGACAAGTTGCGGAACTAGTTTTACTGCTTTCGCCAAAAGAGCCTGTATGTGGCATCAGTTGATGCCAAGCGGGGAGTGTTCTGCCCATCTGAGTACAGTATGTTTTGTATTGTGTGCAGTTTTGTTTGTTATAGCACCATCTAATGGTGGCTGAATTTATAGCCTGTGCCTTTAACAAGCAGATAGAGTGTTGCATTGTGGGATTGAAGCAAGGTATGCTGGGAAGAAGAAGAATCTCCATTTTCTTCTGTGTACTTCAGGGAATACACGTGTTCATGTGCTCTCCTGTAACCTCTCCAACTTGAGTTTGCTATCCTGGTACAGCATATCTGGTAAGATCAATTTCTTCTCTAGCAATGCAGTGTTTAGGAGAATAACTGTATAGCAGCCAGTGCATAGGAGATGTTATTAGAATCCTGTGTAAAGTTTGCATCGTGCTGTATACTTTCCTGTTAATTGTAAAGTGTCAGCTGTGTGCCCAATACTTATCTATGTAATTTGTATTTTTAAAGTTTTTCCACGCATGTTCTATACTGTTCACCAATAAACAAGTTAGACTACAGAGGACAGTCTGCTTATTTGGAAGATAGAATCGTGGTTTAGGCTGTATGCTAGATTGCACACCGTGTCAACGTGTATGAAGGCAGAACACCTACAGTGCCCATTTCAATGCCAACTACATCAATTCTTATGACTAAAGCTTGTCAACCTTAATTTACTGTATATACTCGAATATAAGCCGAGATTTTCAGCCCATTTTTTAGGGCTGAAAGTCCCCTCTCGGCTTATATTCGAGTCATATACCAGGGGGTCAGCGGGGGAGGGGGAGCGCAGCTGTCCTATATACTTACCCCTCCGCCGGCGCGGTCTCTGCAGCCCCTGCTCTTCTCCCACGGTCCCGGCGCCTGTGTTCATCGGTCAGCTGGTACCGCTCATTAAAGTCATGAATATGCACATATTCATGACTTTAATGAGCGGTAACACGTGACCGCTGAACACTGGCGCCAGGACCGTGGGAGAAGAGCAGGGCAGAGACGCGCCGGCGGAAGGGTAAGTATAAGCGATATTTACCTGTCCCGTTCCGCTGTGTCCTCGAGTCCTCTTGCTGCGATGTTCAGGCAGAGTGCGCGATGACGTCATTAGTGTGCGCCGCGCCCTCTGCCTGATCATTGACTGCTGGAGGACCCGGAAGACAGCGGCAAGCAGCGGTGGAGCGGGTGACAGGTAAATGTCTCAGGTGCCGGGGCCCTGAGCGAGTGGTGACACCGGCACCTGTCCCCCATAGCGCGCCGGTGTCCCCGCCTGCTCAGGACACTGGCACCTGGCCCCCAGCAACGAGAGGTGAGTATGTCTTTTTTTTTTTCGGTTGCAGCAGCAGCGGCAGCAATTGAGGCCTATACTATGGAGCATAATCTATGGGGGCACAATCTATGGATCATATATGGGGGCATAATCTATGGATCATATATGGGGGCATAATCTAGGGGGGCACAATCTATGGATCATATATGGGGGCATAATCTATGGATCATATATGGGGCATAATCTATGGGGGCACAATCTATGGATCATATATGGGGCACAATCTATGGATCATATATGGGGGCATAATCTATGGGGGCACAATCTATGGAGCATCAATGGGGGCACAATCTATGGGGGCACAATCTATGGATCATCAATGGGGGCACAATCTGTGGATCATCTATGGGGGCACAATCTATGGATCATATATGGGGGCACAATCTATGGATCATATATGGGGCATAATCAATGGGGCACAATCTATGGAGCATCAATGGGGGCACAATCTATGGGGGCACAATCTATGGATCATCTATGGGGGCACAATCTATTGGATCATCTATGGGGGCACAATCTATGGAGCATCAATGGGGGCACAATCTATGGGGGCACAATCTATGGATCATCGATGGGGGCACAATCTGTGGATCATCTATGGGGGCACAATCTATGGATCATATATGGGGGCACAATCTATGGATCATATATGGGGGCATAATCAATGGGGGCACAATCTATGGAGCATCAATGGGGGCACAATCTATGGGGGCACAATCTATGGATCATCTATGGGGCACAATCTATGGATCATCTATGAGGGCACAATCTGTGGAGCATCTATGGGGGCACAATCTGTGGAGCATCTATGGGGGCATAATCTATGGAGCATCTATGGGGCACAATCTATGGATCATCTATGGGGGCACAATCTATGGAGCATCTATGGGGGCACAATCTATGGAGCATCTATGGGGGCATAATACATGGGCAGCATATAGGGCATAATCTCATTTTCCACCCTAGGCTTATACTCGAGTCAGTAAGTTTTCCCAGTTTATTGTGGCAAAATTATGGGGGTCGGCTTATACTCGAGTATATACGGTACTTTATTACTTTATAATAATAGTAACGCATTGAAAACTGGGGGTTATTTGGCTAAAGTTGTGGGGGAGGGCAGGGCTGGCTCCAGGTTTTTGTGGGCCCCGGGCGAAAGAGTCTCAATGGGCCCCTTTAACACATACCACAACTCATGATGCTCCGATACGGCAGAGATATACAGGTATAGTACAATGCCAAATACTTCACTTCTTACATTACATGAGTGATATCTATTGTAAATTCTACAATAGCTCAAAAAACGGACAGTATAGTCCTCCATACAGTATTATGGGTACCACATAGTGCGCCATACAGAATGGGCTCCATATAATGCTCCATACAGAATAGGCCCCATATGTGCTACATATGATACTCCATATATAAAGGGCACTATATGATGCTCCAAAAATAATGAACCCCATATGATGCTCTAGTATATGATGGGCTCCATATATGATGCTCCAGTGTATGATGAGCCCCATATAATGCTCCAAATATAATGGTCCCCATATATACACTGTGTTCCAAATTATTATGCAAACATTGTTTAGGAGTGGTAAGGTAAGATTTTTTTTGTTTGTCAGTTAAACTCATTGATGGTGATGTGTGTCAGGGCTCTGTATATCACTATAAGCAATTGCAGACACCTGTGCTAATTAGTTTGGCAGGTGTGTCCAATGAAAGGCAAGACTACTTAAGAAGGCTGTCCCACATTATTAAGCAGTCCACATTTTCTGCCAAAATGGGAAAGAAAAAGGATGTGTCGGCTGCTGAGAAGCAACAAATTGTGGAGTGTTTAGGTCAAGGCATGACTACAATCAACATTGCCAAGACACTTCATCGTGATCATCGCACAATCACGAAGTATGTAGCCGATTCACAGTACACACGTGTGCGTGCTGATAAGGGAAAATTGAGGACTCTTTCCTACTGGCAATTACGTCAGGTTAAAAAAGCAGCGGCAAAAAAACCTTGTCATAGCAGCAGACAAGTTTTTGAAGCTGCTGGTGCCTCCAAAGTCCCCCGAACAACAAGATGCAGGGTCCTTCAGAGGTTTGCAGCTGTGCGTAAGCCATCCTGTCGACCTCCTCTATCCACTGCACACAAGCAGTGTAACGAATGGAAGCGGAGGCAGAGGTGGTGAAGTTCACATTCGTTTTTATTTTTTAATGTGGAACCTCGAGACCGCGGTCCCGGGGCTCCGAAGGGGGCGTAACTAGTGAGCCCCGGGTACCCGTAGTAAGGCCCCTCGAACAGGACCAGAATGGAATACCCGGAGGACACAGGTGCTACCTCCAGTTAGACCCCGAACAGGTGGCAGCTGTCCCAGAAGGACCAAAAGGGTAACAGGTATTTACAGAGTCCGTGGAAAGTTCTTGACGGAGAAGGGTAAGGTCCGGGTCCAGAACGGATGGTATAAGGCTGGCTTCAGTGACCTTGTCACGGTCCACGGGTACGGATGGCTGATGGCGGAACGGGATGACACTTGCGCCAGTAATAGCCGAGATTGTCCAAGATAGCCAGATACAGGTTAGCAATGATCTGAGGAGACAAACAGTATCAGCGAAGCACAGAGACTGCAGACGCAGCGCATACAGATCAGGAACAGAACCGGATGTAGCAATGATAGAACACGTTGCTCCGGCACTCCCCTAATGGTGGAGTGACGAGATATAGTACTGAGTGCGCAGCCATTGGTTAATTAGCTATTTCAAAAAATGCACGCTGCCCCTTTAAGAGAGACGGTGGGTGCGGCCTCGCGTCCTAAGCAGACTATCTGGAGGCCTGCCAGCAGCGTGCCAGGAAGTGGAGGAGGACACAGGACGCCGAAGAGCAGCTGGGGCAGGTGAGTGAGCAGAACGGAGTGCAGAGCCAGCGCTGGGACCGAGTTAACAGTATCCCCCTCTTTACTCCCCCTCTTTTTCAAGCCTGCGTGAAATCTTTTAAGAAGAAGAGGAGCCTGGATGTTCTCTTTAGGCTCCCAAGATCTCTTCTCAGGACCAAAACCTTTCCAGTCCACCAGGTAATAGATCCTACCTCTTACTCTCTTAGAGGCCAAGATATGTTTTACCTCAAAAACATCACCCTCAGAGACTGGATCAGGAGTGGTACCCGGGTCCTTAAAGAAGGAGCTCAACACTACTGGTTTGAGGAGGGAAACATGAAAGGAGTTAGGTACTCGTAGAGAATTAGGCAATTTCAGTTTATAAGAGACCGGGTTGATTTGTCTCAAGACTTCAAAGAAACCAATGAAACGGGGACCCAATTTGTACGATGGTAACTTCAGACGGATGTACTTGGAGGAGAGCCATACCTTGTCTCCTGGACGAAAGATGGGAGCCTCCAAACGTCTTTTGTCCGCATGCGTTTTCATACGTTCAGAAGCTTTCTCCAAAGCCGACCTGGTCTCTCTCCAAATGTCCGAGAAATTCTTAGACAAGGTATCGACTGCCGGAACATCAGACAATCCCGAGACAGGAAGAGGAATTCCGGGTTGCAGTCCAAACACAATCTGAAAGGGAGACTTTCCAGAAGATTCACTTACTTGGTTGTTGTAGGAGAATTCCGCCCAGGGCAGTAATTCTACCCAGTCATTATGATGAGCGTTGACGAAGTGACGCGGGTATCCAGCCAGGATTTGATTGATCCTCTCCACTTGCCCATTAGACTGGGGATGATATGCAGAAGAAAAATCTAGTTCAATTTTTACCATTTTACAGAGTCCTCTCCAGAACTTAGAGGTGAACTGGACGCCCCTGTCGGACACGATGTGGAGAGGAAATCCATGAAGACGGAAGATGTGCTGAATGAAGTGAGTGGCCAGTTCTGGAGCAGACGGGAGGCCAGATAGCGGAACGAAGTGGGCCATTTTAGAGAAGCGGTCCACCACAACCCATACCACTGAGCAGCCAGAAGAAATGGGAAGATCCGTGATGAAATCCATTGCGATTTGCTGCCAGGGAGCGGAAGGAATCGGCAGAGGCAGAAGCCTGCCGGCTGGTAGATGTTTAACAGTTTTGTTACGGGCACATGAAGGACAGGCTGCGACGAAGTCCTGGATATCCTTGCCCATGGTAGGCCACCAGTAATAACGGAGATGAGTTGCTGCGTCTTTCTCTGACCAGCATGGCCAGCCAACTTAGAAGAATGACCCCAGCGCAGAACACGACTACGATCAGAGGCAGACACGAAAGTCTTCCCAGGAGGAAGCCGGGCCAGATCAGTGGAGGCAACAGAGACTAACTTAGAAGGTTCAATAATGTGCTGAGGTTCCTCCTCCAGTTCAGGAGGCAAGAAGGCTCTACAGTCATGGCCAAAAGTTTTGAGAATGACACAAATATTATATTTTCACATGATCTGCTGCCCTCTGGCTTTTATGTGTGTTTGACAGATGTTTTTATCACAGACAGAAATATAATAATTGCAAACATATGAGTAACAAAAGCTTATATTGACAGTTAGAATGAGTTAATGCAGCAAGTCAATATTTGCAGTGTTGACCCTTCTTCTTCAGGACCTCTGCAATTCTCCTGGCATGCTCTCAATCAACTTCTGGACCAAATCCTGACTGATAGCAGTCCATTCTTGCACAATCAATGCTTTCATTTTGTCAGAATTTTTAGGTTTTTGTTTGTCCACCCGTCTCTTGATGATTGACCACAAGTTCTCAATGGGATTAAGATCTGGGAGTTTCCAGGCCATGGACCAAAAATCTCTATGTTTTGTTCCCTGAGCCATTTAGTTATCACCTTTGCTTTATGGCAAGGTGCTCCATCATGCTGGAAAAGGCATTGTTGATCGCCAAACTGCTCTTGGAGGGTTGGGAGAAGTTGCTCTTGGAGGACATTCTGGTACCATTCTTTATTCATGGCTGTGTTTTTAGGCAAGACTGTGAGAGAGCCGATTCCCTTGGCTGAGAAGCAACCCCACACATGAATGGTTTCAGGATGCTTAACAGTTGGCATGAGACAAGCTGGTGGTAGCGCTCACCTTGTCTTCTCCGAATGAGGCGTTTTCCTGATGTCCCAAACAATCGAAAAGGGGATTCATCAGAGAAAATAACTTGACACCAGTCCTCAGCAGTCCACTGCCTGTACCTTTTTCAGAATATCAGTCTGTCCATGATGTTTTTTCTGGAGAGAAGTGGCTTCTTTGCTGCCCTCCATGAGACCAGGCCTTGCTCCAAGAGTCTCCGCCTCACAGTGCGTGCAGATGCACTCACACCTGCCTGCTGCCATTCCTGAGCAAGCTCTGCACTGCTGGTAGCCTGATCCTGCAGCTGAAACACTTTTAAGAGACGGTCCTGGCGCTTGCTGGTCTTTCTTGGGCGCCCTGAAGCCTTTTTGACAACAATGTAACCTCTCTCCTTGAAGTTCTTGATGATGCGATAGATTGTTGACTGAGGTGCAATCTTTCTAGCTGCAATACTCTTCCCTGTTAGGCCATTTTTGTGCATTGCAATGATGACTGCACGTGTTTCTTTAGAGATAACCATGGTTAACAGAAGAGAAACAATGATGCCAAGCACCAGCCTCCTTTTAAAGTGTCCAGTGGTGTCATTCTTACTTAATCATGACAGATTGATCTCCAGCCATGTCCTCATCAACACCCACACCTGTATTAATGGAGCAATCACTGAAAAGAGGTTAGCTGGTCCTTTTAAGGCAGGGCTGCAATGATGTTGAAATGTGTTTTGGGGGATAAAGTTCATTTTCTAGCCAAATATTGACTTTGCAAGTAATTGCTGTTAAGCTGATCACTCTTTATAACATTCTGGAGTATATGCAAATTGCCATTAGAAAAAGTGGAAGCAGTAGACTTTGTAAAAATTAATATTTGTGTCATTCTCAAAACTTTTGGCCATGACTGTAGAGAGTGCGTCTGCCTTGATGTTCTTGTCAGCTGACGGAAATGAAGTACAAAATTGAAACGGGCAAAAAATAATGCCCAACGGGCCTGACGGGGATTCAGTCTTAAAGCAGATTGGAGATAGGCAAGGTTTTTATGGTCGGTGAATATGATTACCTGGTGATGAGCTCCTTCAAGAAGATGTCTCCATTCTTGCAGAGCCAATTTGATGGCCAAAAGTTCGCGATCACCGACAGAGTAGTTCCTTTCTGCAGGAGAAAAAACCTTGGAAAAAAAAACCACACGAGACCATCCGCCCGGTAGACGACTTCTGGGTCAGAACTGCTCCTGCACCTATGGAAGAAGCGTCAACTTCAAGAAAAAATTGCTCACTTGAATTAGGACGATGGAGAACGGGTGCGGAAGCGAAGGCTTTTTTGAGAGAAACAAAGGCCTCTTCTGCCTCGGAGGACGTTTCCTTAGAGTTTACACTTTCCGGGTTAAGGCTGTGATTGGAGCCACTCGGGTGGAAAAGTGTGGAATAAATTGCCGGTAGTAATTGGCGAACCCGAGGAACCTTTGTATGGCTTTTAGCCCAGACGGACGAGGCCAGTTGAGAACTGCAGACAACTTCTCCGGATCCATCTTTAATCTGTGGAAGATACAATGTACCCAAGGAAAGGCAAAGAA